>PVJX010015769.1:0-41777 GCA_004027295.1 Dolichotis patagonum
GATGGGTTTTGAGAATGGCCAAGTTCTGTCTGTACCTCAAGTGAATGAGCTGGGCATGTCCATCGAAAACACTGTAGTATGAACAGAGAAGCATTTCAGTTTGCAATTTGTTAATTTATGTGCTCTTTTATTTAGTAACCCAATTCATTACCACTCATATTAACACACTAGATAAAGCCATATTAGGAATGCCAGCACGTCATGAGGAATGTGACCTTTATGTATCAAAAACATGTATTAATAAGACTAAAAACTGAACAAAAACAAAAAAGAGTGACAGCAAATATTTTCTTATTAGTAAACATTGTATATCATCATTTCTTTTGGGAATTCTATAATTCGGATAAGATGATGCATTATCTGCACAACCAAACTAAAAATAAATATCTAAATTTAAGTTTGCATGGTAACTTTCCATGCAAAATCTAAGTATCTAAGTGAAAGGACCTATTGTATCTAATGGGACATACATTGGTTGTCATCATTAGAATAACCATATTTGACTCTCATTATTTGTGTATATGCAAACATTAGAAATTCTTCAAAATGAAAATGGATCTCACTGGCCAAATTTGTCCATTTTTTTTTTCTGACAGTCTCTATTTGGGTTTTTAAATCCACAGAGTTTAGAGTGATTTTATCCAATTTACTAGCCTTAGGTCAGGATGTTGGGATAGAAATAAATTTGAACTCACTATTCATAATCTCAAATATATTTTGTTCTCTCCTAAAATTTTTACAGCCCTAGATATTCCAAATTTCATAATCAGAGAAGTTAATTTTCATATATGTTTCAAAGAAGAGACAGAGTTTATTTTCACAGAAGATATCCATTTTTTCCAGTATAATTTATTTAACAGGCTAATTCCCACCAGTTTAATTGAATATTATACCTATGAAACTTAGATGCAAATATATGTGTGTGGTTCTATTTCTGGACCATTATTTGATTCCACTGACTTTTTCATACCAACACCATACTGTTTTGGTTACTATGACAGGTTTTAAAAATAAGTAGTTTTAATTCTCTAAGTTAATTGTCTCAAAGAAATTTTGAGCTTTTTAAGCCCCTTGAATTTTCATCTAAGGCTTAGAGTTAATTGTCCCATTTCTACAAATGTATTTGCTAGAATTTTGATTTGAATTTAATTGAATCTTTACATAAGTTTGAGGAGATGTGACATCTTAAGGATAGTGAGCTTCCTAACCTAGGGACATTGTATGACCATCTTACCAACAAAATGAAGTGAAAGCAAATCCACAAAAAAATACTGTAGTCTGAGTAAAGAAGCACTTCAGTTTGGCACAGTCTGTGCTAATGTAAACTCCAGAGGAAAACATTTCAGAAAACGAGTTCAAATTAGAACACAAAATGTAAATTAAAAGTTCTGAAAGATTAAATACTCTGGTGTCATGAAAAGAAAAACATAATCTTAACCTACAAAGATGCCTAAACTATGTTATCGAAAAGACCCTAACTTAACAAGTCTCACATGGAATTTCATGTTCTGGCTTTTCATCATTACTCCTACCTTACTTATCAACATTTTTCCTATTTTACTATGTAATACACTAGGATAAACTTGTTTCATATTGTACTTTCTTCAGTGTATCATAGTCTGTATATATTTCCCCCTCTTCCTAAAGTTATTCTCCATATTCTCTTTGTCTGGCTAACGCATGTTCATAGTTTAATTCTCTGACTAAAATTTCCTGACCCCAGGAAGTTTTGTCTCTATGATTAGCTGAGTGAGATACTCCTTTCTGTGACCTTGAAATCCATGATCCCCTTAATCACTCATAGAAGGCATTTCCAAATATTACAATTATCTACAATACCTCTTCTTGTCTACCTCACTAGATTCAGTGTTGAATCTTGGCAGGAAATGTTTCTACTAACTGACCCCTGAATTCTGAGAATCCAGCATCAAACATTTATTTTCATAGATAAAAATTATTTACTATTTATTAAATAACTACGTAATACATTTCCTAAGTGTCAGTGTTGGTTTTTTCATTTAATAGGGTAAAGTAAATGTCCTTTAGCCACTTGATATTTCCATTGTAACTGTGAATTGTATTTCCTCATTTATTTGAATTCAAGGATAAACCAAAACTGTCAAAAGATAACAATTGGTGATACGGCTTTTTTACTGTATAGATTGATCTCAAATCAGTGACCATGTGTTGCCTAGAAAACTGAAGCTCTGAGCTAGAAGTGAGGTGATGTAAATGTACTTAACAGATCTATCAAAGGAATCTGTGACTTGATGACTATAATATAAAGTTCATGATAATATAAAATTCTCCCCAGTGAGCATCAGGGAGATTACACATATCAGTAATCTACAGCAATCACTATTATCAGATAATTTTTATCTTGGAAGGTAAAGGTGTGTTCTCTTCTTGATGACTGTAAATCCAATTAGCCCAGTGAGAGACAAAGAACTGAGAGGGGTTTCCTACTTGCAGCAAGTAAGGGGAACACTGGAGTTATTTGCAAGCAATGCTCTTGTGGAGCAAAGGAAACTGAGCTTGGGGCATTTTACTGGGAAACCTATACATAAAAGCACGATAGGAGCAGATGTACTTCTGAGCATGCTCAGTTTAAGTTCATAGATCACATGTGCATAAAAGAAAGAGGGTGGCCTTGTCCCTGCTCATATGCAGTTCATGATCATAAGTCACATGTTCAAAAGAAAGATGGCAGACATAAAAATTCCAGGCGGAAAATTTAGTACTAAGAAAATAGTCTACCCTACACCACCTAGAATAAGATATCAGAGTAACTCTACCCTTGAATGGTTCTTTCTGAGTTTTTCAAAAATTTTTCAGCTGAAACAAAACAAAAGTACAGCTTTGAAAATGTGCTGACACTTATTTCTCACTTAGTAACTGACAAGAAGACTAGCAAAGACTTTGGTCAGGCAGGGAGGGGCATACAGGGTTATATTTATCACCAGTGTGGTTTGAATTAAATTTTGTGAAGTGATATTTTTCTTTACTTCTTTCTTGTCTTCCCACAAAGGAATCATGGATTCTTTCTCTTTTTCTTTCATTCGTAATTTTCATTTTCCACCTGCCTGGCTCTACTCTCAGTGTCTCCACTGCATTATTAACTGGGACTTGGCTCATTAAAGGGCATATGGACCCCCATAATTCATGGCTGACCAACTCCGATCAGGTTGTGAGGTCCAAGAGAAACAGCAGTCTCTGTGACACTGGCTACATGAGCCAATGGGAAAACATGAGCAATAAAAGGAAATTGTGAAAGAAATCAATTGCCTCACACTGGCCCTGGCATGTCCACAAGAATCTTTTAGCTGTTAGAGAATCACTTCTGTGATTGTAGCCATCATTACATTATTATAGTCTCTCTCTCTCTCTCTCTCTCTCTCACTCTGTCTCTGTCTCTCTGTCTCTGTCTCTCTGTCTCTGTCTCTGTCTCTGTCTCTCTTTCTCTCTGATTCATCTAATACCTGGCTAGAAGCAGAAGTCTATTTGCCTCTACTATTTTAAGATCCCTTAATTCTCTCTGATTTTGTGTCTTTTCTTCTGTTTTCTTGTTACAATTCAGAGGCTGAATTTTCTTTCACTGACTGGCTAGAGTCTAAAAGAATGTGGAGAGGATTGTCACATTCATGGAATTGGGGTAATTCGTCTCTTAATGACTCTTAAAATTTATTTTAGTTCTGAGTTTCAAATATTCAGTAGTTAAATAAACATTTTGTCTGAGATCAAAAAGTTACTCTCAGCTTTGTAAATATGTACTTATTCAGGTAGTATTCATTGAGCATGTTATGCCAACCATTAGTTTATACTTTTGGCTGCACTGATCGTGGTTCTTGTTAATTTTAGATAGAATCAGCCTGGCAAATTTCCTCAGACATCTCATTCCTAGCAGCAGTTCCTGAGTCCTCAGGTTCTACCATCATTTTCCTCCATGTTTCACAAGGTACCAAGCACAGTGCTCCACTCAGAGAACGTTAGTTTATTACTGAAGAACAGGACCTTTATAGGTAGACCTCCCTTGGACATCTGCCATCTACTAAGCACTGGCCAAAGAATTTAACCATTTAGAACAGTGCCTGTTAGATAAAACCTGGAATCAATATCAGCTATCAGAATCATTCAGAGACTCAATGAAAATACATACATAGAGGTGTTTGAATTATGGGCTGAATGTTTACAAGGTGATTCACATTTACTGAAACTTACAGAATCATTGACTTTTATACCTTCTCTTTAAGATTCCTCATTTTCCTTCTCCATGCTGCTATCAAGTACTAGCTTTAAAGCCATCTTTGCATTTTCTGAGGTTTATAATTTAGGCCAGTTGTTTAACTTCCAGCCTTGAATATTTTGCATGTAAAAGTAGAAGCAATGCTTCCAATGGCCCAGTATTGATGAATTTGTCTAATAATTAAAGCAGATAGAATACATGATCATACGATAGCTATTGTTTGCTGCTATGTATCAAGAATTGTCCTATAGTCTTTCTCTCTGTAAACTAAAGTGTCATCATGATCACTTTACAAACAAGGAAGCTGAGGTTCAAATTGTGTAAAGTCATAGTCTTATATATTACATAGTAGATTCTGAGTTTCAAAGTGTGTCTGTTTTTTAAAATCTAGATGCCTTGTCAATAGGCTAGTTTGGTTTCTACATTTCCTGAGATTTTTAAACTGAGGTTTATGTGAAATTGAAAAACTGTACAAGTAACATTACCCCAAGAGAACATCTCCTAAACTGAAGCAGCAAATAAATAATCCAAAGTATTTATGTTCTTCCTTAGAATGTTCTATAGTTATAAACCATGTCTCCACAGTCCAGCAGCCATTTTTGGAAAGAATACATTTAACACATAACAATAAAAGGTTCCAAAGTATTGTATAATGTCTTTATATCTCATTGCATAGCTGTAATAACAGGGTGTTCAGGTAGACTTATGAGCATAAGGAAGGCCCACTGTACTTTGTATTAATTAATTAATTAATTAATATTCTTAATTTTATTTTATTCTTAATCCTAAGAATATTTCCTATTTTGGTATTAACAAATAGTATCTATATACTTGGAATACAGTATGAACAGTAAAGTTCCCCGACATAATGGCACTTAGTTGTAATGGGGAAATACAAATAAAAATTAGTCAAAAACTAAAGACACCAAGATGATGTAATAGGACTTTGAATTTCTCATTCCTCTACATAAATATTAATTTATCATTTATACACACTTGAGAATACCTTCACAAGAGCTAAGAAAATCAAATGAGAGATTATGACACCTAAGTATAGAAGAGAAATAAAAAAAGATATATTGAAGAAGGTAGGAAAGTTGATTTTATATTACTTCTATCATGTCTTTCCAGATCCCTTAAAAACAGCAAGAGTAATACTTTCCATTCCAGGCAAGAAAAGGAATTGAGCATTAAACTTTGTTTTGAATGCCAGTATTCGGCTTGCTACAATAAAACCAAACACTACTTACACTGCCAAAGCTCCATAGTCCAGGAAGTTACCTGCATACTGTTCTCCAAAATAATCCTGGTATCAGGCCAGTTTTGGCAGGTTTGAACCAAAGACCTTCCTGATGGACTCATTCTATATGCTTATCCAATCATTCTATTCAGTCAAGTGTCCCCAAGTTGAGTACCACACCCAGCACCAGGTCATCCCTCAAGCATCAGCCCTTCCCACATTATCACTCTTCATGCCAGATCTAGATGTCCTGGGATACAAATAACCTAAGCACAAAGTTGGCTCCAGCAACCCAGCCCTGCCCAGCTTTAGGCTGCTCCCTGTAGCTCTAGTCATTAGGCTGCCACACAGAGACCTGGTCCCCATGATGCAGCAACTCTGCACAGCAAAAGACAGTGCCCTTTGATCACAGGTCCCATCCCTGTTCCAGATCTTAGTCTGGCTCACAGTCAGGTCAGTTCACACAGGTTCAGGCTTCATACCTATTCCAGAGCTAAGAAATGTATTGATATCTGGTATTAGACTAGAACTTACTGATTGTGGCCTCACCATCCAATCTGACTCCTCACAGCTCCATGTTCAAGTTGACCCAAGGCTCAGACTAATCATTATAGATTACTACATTGTTCTGACCTGTAAGTACTCAAGGTTTAGAACTGAACTTCTTGACCCAAGTCTTGATCAGTCTCCATAGCTAAAGGCTCTGGGCCAGGCCTTATGAACCTAACTTCCAAGTAGGCTTTATGGCTTTAAGAAACAGGTAACTCTATGTGACTGCAATTACCAGTTCAATAGCATAAATCCCAAATTCCAGATTGGCTCATATAGACAAGGACTCCAAACCTACTTTAATACCAGGATACCACCAAGCTTCAGGCTAGACTCAGTGGTCCCAGGATACAATGCACCGCAAGACTAAGCCTATTTCATTAGACTTTAGACCTACTACATAGTCCCCAGTGATGTGATAGTTCCTACAGACAGAGACCCAGGACCATTTCTGCAGTGCATGTTTCAGGCAAACACCCAAGAACTCAAACTCAAAATCCAGTTCCATCCCCACAGACTCAGTTCTGTCTCTGCAGACCCAGCACAAGATCAGTTCCAGTACCTTGCTGGGTCCTGGAATCTCAGGTTATGGGATCATTCTAAGGGCAGGTAAACCTGTTTGAGTCCAAGATGCATGAAGAACTCTGTGAATTCTATCAATAAACTCGCTCCAGTATTTCCATGCTTTAGGCTCAAATCCACAATTCTGGGCTCAGCAGTACATTGAAATCATCATTCACTATGGTTGCATACAACCTTGATCAAATGATTTAAGTATGATTTTGCATATGTAAATCGATAAATATGACACATACGATTAACAGAATGGAGAAAATCCATATAATTTTATCAATACAAAAATACATTTGACAAAAAACAACATCTTCACAATAAAAATTCTCATTAAGCCAGATGTAGAAGAAAGGCAAGGCAAGACAGTTAGTGCTAGCTAGATATAACAAACCCACAGCTAAACATAATATTCAATGATAAAAAGTTGAAAATATTTCTTCTAAGATTAACAATATGCCAAGGAACTCCACGCTTACCATTGATTTTTAAGACAACACTGAAAGTCTTAAATATAGCAATTATGTGTGTATGAGAGAGAGAGAGAGAGATAGAGAGAGAGAGAGAGAGAGAGAGAGAGAGAGAGAGAGAGAGAGAGAAAGAGTCTGTGAGATGGATTTCTTAACTGGAAAGGAATAATTAAAATCATCACAGTTTGCAGACCATAAAATCTTCTATAGAAAATTATAAAGTTAACACCAAAAGATAGAACTAACAAACCACTTCAAAAAAGTGGCACAATACAAAATCATTACACAAAATGAATAGCATTTTTGTATATGAACACTAAACTATTTGAAAAGAAATCAAGAAAATAATACCTTAAAATAGCCATAAAATAATGAGAGTAAATTTAACTAAGAAGGTAATTATAAGACTTGTACATTGTTAACTATAAAATATTAATGAAAGAAATAGAAAAATCACAGATACATGGAAAGACAATCCATGCTAATATGTTAGAAGAATTAATCCTTTAAGATTATTGAAATATACATACTACCAAAATAAATTTATAGGTTCAATGGAAATCTTATCAATTTTTACTGATTTCTTCCACAGAAATAGAAAAACATGTTAAAATCCTTATGGAACCACAAAGAAACCCCCAAATACACAAAGCAATCTCAACTGAACAGAATAAAGCTGGATAAATCACACAATCTGACCTCACTTAAATTTTAGTACAAAGCTTTAGTAATAAAATACAAGTAGATATGATAATAAAGGCTGACACATAGACCAAGTGCATATGAATAAAGAGGACAGAAATAAACCTACACATTGATGGTCATTCAATTTTCAATAAAAGCTCTAAGAATACACAATAGCAAAGTGAGTGATATTTGAGAAAACTATCGACTTGTAATGGAATAACATTAGACCCCACATACACACATATGTGTGAAATCTACATACAAATCTCAGCTCAAAGTAAATCTGTACATTTTTCTGAGCAATATTTTATTTTGGAGGGTATGACCTAAAAGCTCAGGCAACTTAGGAAAACACAGATTTATGGAATTACACCAAGGTAAAAGTTTTCATGGAGCAAAGGATATAATCTAGAGAGCAGTAAACATATAATAAATATAATGGATGAAAACAATTACAAAATATATATCTCATGAGGGGTTAGTATCTCTAGAAAACTCAGATGAATCAAAGATAAGAGAATAAATTCTTGATGTGGTTTTTTATAAACAATCTTAAAAAAATTTGTTCAAAAGAAGACATAAAAATGGGTACGTCTAATAGATATGTGAAAAGGTGCTCAATGTTAGTCAGTGTGTAAGTGAAATGTAAAACCACAATGAGCTATCATCTGCAAATCTTTAGAATGGTGATCATTAAAACCATGGAAGACAGTGAGTCTTGAAAAACAACACTTTGGTACCATTGTCAGAAATGTGAATTATTAGAACCATCATGGAAAGCAGATTTAATGATAAAAACAAAATTATATAACAGTTATAATACTGCTTATAAATCCAAAGAGAAATGAGTATGTTGAAGTGATATCTATGTTCTATGTTCCTTAAAGAAGTATTCCAAACTGTTGACTTGAAATCAACCCAATCATCAGTCCATCACCAGATGAATAGAAAAAAATTTGTGATATTTGTACACAATGAATTTTTTGCCTTAAAAAAGAAATCTTATAATTCGATGAACATGGAAGATATTAAGTTAATGGTAGGTATCAAAAAGTAGCTAGTGTATGATATTATTTATGTTTCTACTCTAAAATCTTAGACTCACAGAAGCAGAAAAGAACCAGGAATTCATTACTAGGAATATGTAGGTATTATTTAAGTTACAAAATTTAAATTAAATCCTAGAAATAAATCCAATAATCTATTACATGACATGGCAACTATGGGTATTAGAAATATATTGAATTCTTAAATTCTTAAAGATACTAAAGTAGATTTTCTTCACAAAATATGAGATAATATACATTATTAGTTCACTTTAGTCACTGCACACTGCATGCATATTTCAAAGCATCATGTCGCATGTGATAAATAGGTATAACTTTTGTCATTTAGAAATAAATTAATTTAAATAATAGGAAACTACAATCATAATTTTTTCATAACTGCTAAGAATGAAAAGCAGTAACATCTAATGGCATAGAGTGCCCTTGAAAAAGTAGGTTAAAAAGAAAGAAAAATATTATACCAGAATATAAAAATCATAGGACACTTCTAGAGAAATAACTAAAAATAACCTACCTGAAAGTTTTTTTAGAAAGATTTTAGACATATTTGGTCTAATTGCAACTGTTAATATTTTTATGGTGGCCTAAACATATAATGCTCTAAGTAATTTCAATGCCTTCATAAATTTACAATGTACACCCACTTCCTTGAACTTCAGACAAAGATTATTTCATCTAATAGAATGGAAGAGTCTTTAAAAATATCATTTAAAAAACAGTGGTAAGGTTATGCCATTTTTTTCTGATTTGGATATGTCTGCTATCATATTTATATATTTTTCTTAAATATATAACATTATATAAAATATTCCACCAAAAAAATTTCTTATATACTAATTTTGGAATTGTCCTTTTGAGAAGATATGACACTGTGCTTATATTATAGAAACTTTTCCCATCCCTGACTACTTTGAATTGACCAAGACTGGAGACAGGTCCCCTAAAACAGCCAAGATACAAACTGGCCATAACACATGGAATGGTCTGCCATAAAATGCAATCTGGACCAATCAGTCTTCCTCTCTTGATTCAGTACAGACTTAGAAAATAATGGTGACAGCTGAAGGACAACTACAATGAAAGAATCAAGAGTCACGTAGATAAAAGTAAGTTGTAATTTGAGACTAAATTGAAAAAAATGATAAAAATGTCAGTGCAAGGAACAACATGTATTATGAGTAGTAAAGATGAAAGACAGAATAAAGGGCAATAAAGCCAATCTATAGCGAAAGAAAGAAAGCAAGAAAGAAAGCAAGAAAGAAAGCAAGAAAGAAAGCAAGAAAGAAGAAAGAAAGAAGGAAAGAAAGAGAAAGAAAGAAAGAAAGAAAGAAAGAAGAAAGAAAGAAAGAAAGAAAGAAAGAAAGAAAGAAAGAAAGAAAGAAAGAAAGAAGTAGGGAACCAGAAAATACCTGAATTTTACGGATTTTGGAAACCTAAGGTAAAGATCTTCCATAGATTCTAGAACTTTGCACTGCATGCCATGTTTCAGGATCTGAACAAGCAATTGGCCAACGTGTCCTGAATAACATGGAGTCTGTATGTAAGAGTTAGTCAGGTTTTTATTAGGGAAACAGATAAAATGCAAGACATACAGATGAATAGAAGATATAACATTGGCTTACAATGGTCGCCAAGAGTCAGATTCAGATGAGTGCAAAAGGTGTCTGCACAGTAGAGACCAAAGGATTCAGTCCGTGGCTTGGAGTTCATTAAAGTGTCATGTGTATATACATGGAAGGCTGAAACATCAACACTGAAACTAGGAAGTAAATGCCTGAAAGCTAAAGAGTCTGAGCTGGAAGGTAAAGAAGACTGGAGTTTCTCCTAAGAGGCAGATCTATCTTTCTTCATTTCCCTATTATACCCTACTAGCCAACAAGTGTGTGTCTCCCACACCCTATGGTGTGGAATTGCTGAGTCGATTTAATTCAACGTCTCTTACTAAACTACTCAAATTGACACAATCAATCAACCATCATGAAGCTGGGCTAGATAAACTTTCAGATGTTTTCTAACTATGAGAATTTTCAGTAAAAGCCTCAAATCTTTCCCACCCCACAGCTTCCTGTCTACATTAACATCAATTTATTAATTCAGTGGCTTTTTCAGTATGACTTTGATTCCATAAGAAACTATTTCCTGGGAAGATAAAAAATTGAAAAAGAATTGTATAGTTCATTCCAAAATCTTCATAAAATTATTCAAATAAATATGAAATGGTTACACTTTCCTATAGCATCAAATTTTAGCCTATTTCATAAGACACTTTGAATTTAAGTTCACGAATCCCAAACAACTTTATCCATGTCCTTATCCATAGCTAGTGAAAGTTTTTCATTGAAGCTCCTGAAAATTATATAAAAGTAGTAAATTTATCCTCCTCATTCTAAGAACTTGCTAAAAGTCTGACAATGTGGTAGGTTCCCTTACCACAGTAAGAATAAATTCAATTTTTTCTTACTAACAGGTTGTTTTTAATGTCAATATTTTGTGGCAATGCAAGTGAAAGAAATTTGACTAAAAAAAAAAAATCCACCCACTATCACCTATTCTTCTTCCATAATTTTTATGCTGTGGTATCTCTCTCACTCATCTTAAAAAAGAGGCATTTTAATCATATTTTATTTTTTAGTCTCTCAACTGTTAAAGGTTGTATGCTTCTTTGTCTCTATATATCTATTTCTATTTTATTTCCTTTCCAAAGTCCAAATATTTCAAATATTTGTAATAGATTAAAGCTTTGTTAAAGTACCCTTTCAAATTATATTGACACTAGGGTGAGATGCACAGAAAAAGATGATGTGATTTTTCTCCCTGCATGTGCATGCCTATGCATGCAGTTGATGTAAAAAGAGAAAAACACAAACATGCCAAATGTTTACTAACATTAGCAAATAGCTTTCAGCTATTTAGCTTTCAGCAAATAGCAACCAAATTAAAAAAGAAAACCAACAATAAATTCAGGTCCATATTTCAGAAGTGAATGAGGACTTCTTTATTTCAAATGCAATAGAAATGCAAAGAGGAAGAAATCAATGCAAACCAGTATGTCTTTGATCAGCACATTTTAAAACAAAATGTACCTTTGTATCCAAAAAATCGGAAAACCATGAATATTTAACAGAGAGAAAAGAATGATTTTGTCAGCGTGTAAAGCAAATCCCAAGGAAGCTTAAATTCTGCTGCCTTCTATTAGTTTCTCTGCTCAGTAAACAAAATGAGTCCTCTGAGGGGAAGTATAGTAAGGAGGTAAAGTCCAGGGGAGACTGAGTGTATAGGGAATTCTGTGGCTTGTGCACCGCCAGACCCAGGAATGGTGGTGAAGGGGAGAGAACTGTGAAGTTTCAAGGCAGCAAATAATAACGAGCTCTGTGACTAGGGAGAGAGCAGCCGGAAGTAGTTTGTGAGCAGAATTTTTAAAATCCTGCCAGGGTTATTAGAGCCCAAAGAGGCAGGGAGTTGTATTGTAGCAGAGGGTTCTAAGATATTGATTTGGCTACTCTAGGATGCATGTCTTGTCCAGTTAATCTCTTTAAGGCTGCCGTTTCTCATTTCTTAAAAGGTAGTAATACCAGCTCCCTGCTTTGGAAGAATATCTTGGGGATAAATGAGGCTCATTAGCCAAAATCCATGCTAAATATTTGATGGTGTGTCTGAAGCCACACAAGGGAATATTTGAGCAGCTTACCAGCTTCATGGGGGGATGATTCTTAATGTGGCATAATTCAGGACCCTTCTTACCACCCAGCCCGTATCATTATAACTCAGATAGTGCTCCCAGGAGCTCGCCTAATACCCAGAAGGCAACATACTGCAGGATAATGACATATTGATTCTTTGGCTATGAAGTTTATGCGAAAGGAAAATGCCGATCCATGGACAGGGATGCTATATGTAAGTGGGTGTGTCACTTCGTTAAACAATACTAATCAACAAGTTTGAGACTCTCCTTCATCTTTGATTTTTCTTCCAATATCCTGCAAGCTCCAAGCTATCATTTTATTCCAATTTCAATGGCTGACTTTTCCAAGAGGCAACACAGTGTTGCGTGAAAAGATTTTGGATTGGGAGTTAAAAATTTAAATTCTCACTCCAATATTAATGAACATGGCTCAGGAATTTGACTAAGGCTCTTCCATTATTACTTTTACAGATCAATTTCTTAAGTTGTAGAAAAAATATTTCCCAAGTTCTTCTGTATGATAAAGGGAAGAGGGAAGATACTTTCATTATAGATGACACACATAACTGCCTTGCTTATGATTTTTATTTTCTCCAATGTATGTCTCCAATGTATGTTTTAATTTCTCCAATGTATGTCTGAAGGCATACAGCCAATGTTTCAAGGCTGTGAGCCTTGAGTATGAACTCTACGTGTCACTGGAAGATGTCACCGTCGAAACCAACCAGTAACTAATTAAGAAAGAATAAATCAAGTTGTCAAAGAGCTCAAACTAATACATCTCAGTAAACCATAATTTTTGTTCTTTGAGTACACAGCAAACCCTTCAAGGCCCAGGCATTCTTAGCACATGCATGTATCTATTAGCAGAAGATCCTTGAAAAAATATTTCTCATTAAACATACTAGCCCTGAAGCTATCACTTCAGTCAAAGCTTGTCCTTGGTATCTTGGAAGAAAGGGAATATATGTAGAGGTATAAGAAAGCATTAGGTCACCTCTTAGGAGTCTCTTGAGCCCTTAAGCAGTCAGTCCAGAGATGTAAGTCTTTTATACAAAGGGGCACAGGATACCCATCAGTTATCTGCATAAGCAGACTAATCCATCTTTATAACTTATTTGTGATCAAGCCAGAGCTGAAGTATCATCTCTACAAAGTTTAACTTTCTACCAGCTGAAATATGTGAGCAACCAGGAGTCATAGAATAATGGATGATCAGGGCTTGTCATTCTAGTCAGAGAGGGCAGTTACAACTGGAAACAATCACAAGTAAGACATTTTTGCCTTTGCTTAACAGAATTATTCTCAAAGAGGCACAGAATATCCTAGTCAAATTTGTATTACTATAACAAAAATATCTGATTCTGGGAAATTAAATGAGGAAAAGAAATTTATTTGATTTACAATTCTCATGACTAGAAAGTGCATGGGTATGGTGCCAGTCTTTGACAAGGCTTCCCAAATTATGATAAAATGAAGTAGAAAAATGGAAAGGAAAATAACTGCCTTCACAAGGGGCAAGTGTGTGAGATGATCTTACTTTATAACAATGTGCTCTTTTGAGAATTCATCCAGTCACTCAATGCCTAACCCATTCTTTGGAGAGAAATGTTAATTGCTTCTGAGGTTACCGCTCCCGTGACCTAATAATCTCTGAGTGGATCACACCTCTTAAAATTTCTGCCACCTCAACAACTTTGCACTTTGGATCAAGCTTCTGGCATACTTACATTTCCTTCTTAGTACAGAAGACAAAGAGTGGAAAAGAGATAGAAAGATGAAAACAATCTCCCTGCCATAGATTCTTACTAAGTTGAAAAGGTATCTGTACCATAGATTCTTAATAAATTGAAAAGTATCTGTCCTCATCATGTAAGGTCATGAATGAAGACATTACAAAAGAAGAAATATGTCAGCAGAGACTTGAAGGATGAGTAGGATTTATGAGGTGAAACAAGCAAAATGAAATCTATGCCAGGCAAAATATGTTGTATGTGATGGCAAGAAGATCAACAAAAATAATAGTTTTTGTTCTTTGTTTAAAAGTAGCTCGGTGTGAAGAACTGCTGAAATACTTATTTTCCTGACAAATATATGGAAGATATTAAACCACAGTTGAAGGGAACCATTATCAAATATTGATCAAGTATATAGCTTAGCTGATGGAAAATAGTAGAATTTTCATGCTGGAAATGTAGAGAAATAATATAAAGAAATTGCAACTCATAAGGGGAAGGGATAGCAAGGCAATATAGAAATAAGATAATTCAAGATGCTGTTATAGAGGTTAGTATAGGATGAAGGAAGACCCTGAAGCAGGGTAACAACAATTGAGATAAATATGAAAGAGATATTTAGATGGTGGAATTATATCATTTGCAATTGATATGATGACATGAGTGGGAAAGATGATACAATGATTTACCAAAGATTATGCTGCTATTGAAACTCACTTAAAATAATTTTCTCATTTTCATACATAAATTTTGTGACAATATATGCTTTAACCCAGTTGATATCATCACAAAACAATATGATAGTGTACTGTACTTCAGTTTAGCAGAAATTGAATAGCAGGAAACTTTTTTCTTAATGTTTTACATCAACATCCATTTAACTTTATTGAATATTCTAAGCATAGAATATGTGATATTTTAATTGATAAAAGCCACGTGAAACCATTCATTCCCTGTTGTGAAACCTGTGGCCCTATGTGACCTAATTCTCTTGTCAAATGACTCATTAGACATGAATGTCAACACTAGAAACTGTTTCCAGGACTCACAATATAGATCAGAAAGATGTTAAAATGGATTATTTAATGTTTATCTTGATTGCAAAGAGGTCTTAGGTGTTTTTGAATGTGCATTTAAGACTGAAATTTCTGAGCAAGTAATGAGAAAGGATTCATATATTCTTCTGTAGAGGATGGAAGAACAATCTAGGATCCATGATGCATAACATGCTATGGTTTAGATGGAAATTGCCCCTCACCTAGCCCTCATGTGCTTGTAGTGGGGATGCTTTGGTAAGATGGGTTAATCATGGCCAATATTGTTGACTTACTGCTAAAAGTGCATTATGATCAGAAGAGATGAGTAGGGCTTGACCTGGCAGGGTAAGCTTACAGCTCCCTCTGCTGCTCCCTTTGCTCTTTTCTTTGTGGCCAGCGTGACTTGAGTAGTTCGCTCTGACAGGCCTTTCCACAATGCCTTTTCTATCTTGAAGCCTGCTGACTGTGGACTGCAAAGCAAAATAAATTTCTCATCTTTTAAGTTGCTGGTTCAGATATTTTGTTCCAGTGACAAAGAAATTGACCAAGGTGACACATACTTTAAAATAAAATTATTAATCACTTATATATTCTTTAATTGGATAAATATTTATGTAATTTCAAACATGGGAACAATGCATTTAATATAGTAATAGAAAAGATTATCAAAGTTAAATTTTAAGACTTTAAAAACTATATTATGATTTAATTTTGGGGAGTGGATAGCAGATATATCTACCTATGAATTAAGTACCCTTTAAATTCAAGTAGGATATTAACATTAGTAGTTCATTTTTATATTAACATTAACTACTTACCCGTGCTTCGACTATTGAGCCTGATTTGTCATGAATTTAAAACAAATGAAACCCTGAACCTCATCTTTAAATGGCTGTAAATCAGTTATGGCTGGAATTAATAAGTCAATGCTGTGCACCTTGCCACAGGAATTGCTGTGTGGCTTATCCAGAAAATAAAACTGAGACCCAATTGGGCGATCTATCATAAAAGCCTTCTGTACTGAGGCACATAGTAATAAAAATTAAGTAGGTTTATTGAATTTAGGGATATTGGGATTCCTGTGAACAATTAGTACTCACTTTTATTTATTTAGATTCATAAAATATGAGCCCTAAACTCTGTGCCAGTTACCGGTGCCTTACATCAAGTTATCACCATCCACAGCCCTGGCTGAAAACCTCTCCTGAGGTCACCTCTCCAACACTGTTCATGTACCCTTCTGGGTTGATCAGGTTTTCCTTGCTATGCAAAAACACCCAAGGATAACTAAGGAGGAAAGGTTTACTTTCGCTCATAGTTCTAGTCCATCATCTACTGGCTCTATTGGTTTTAGACCTGTGCAAGGCAGAAACATGACAGAAGGGAATAGTGGTAGAAAGCTGCTCACCTTATGACAGCCGGGAGCTGAGGCAGCAAGGAGCGGAACCAGCAAGGAAGAGGCTCGGGAAAAAGCATAGCCTTTGAAGCCCTGACCTCAGTGATCTGATTCATCCCACTAGTCCTCACCTAAGAAGCTCATCGAGCTATGAGCTCAATAATGGATGAAGTTAGAGCCCTCACCTGCTTCCAAAAACAACACCGCTCTCAACACTGAACTCAACACAACTCTGAACAAATCCCTGAACGCATCTTCAAATATGACTGCACTGGGGATTATGTCCCCAATACCATGAAGCCTTTAGGATTCAAAATGTAACATCTACACACAGAGCTGTAAAATGAATCTTCAGGCATTAGACTAGTTAATATCTCTAGTGATTTCTTTCACTAAAATAAGAGCAATAATCTGTTTCTAATGACTTCATCATCAATCGTCTGATTCCTACAGTGATGATACTATCACTTACAATTTTTCTTAATTTATTCTGAGTGACTTCTTTTTAAATACTGACTCTCCACCTAGAATTGAATCCTCACTATATACAGAAAAATTCCATTCCCAAGACCCAGCTTACCACCATTTCTGTAATGTGATGTCGTCTCAGGTTCCCTTAGATTCCTTTCTACAACTACAGTACTTACCTTACCCCCTAAGTTTTACCTGTTTATAAGTGCCCATTGAACTATATAAATCTTTGAAAAGAGGATCCATATTTATATTTTGTGGAATATTTAAATAGTACTTTAACTTCAGTTAACTTTTGATATTTTGATGACTATGTTATTAGTAAAATAATACTCCATAGATTATCAGTGTCCCTACTATAATGCAGTAATATACATTCAACAGAAGATTAGTGAATGACTCATAAAAGGAATGTGCAGTGTAGGTTAGAGCTAGGTTTAAGCCCATTATATTATGTCGGCTGTGTAACTTTACACAATTTTTTTGACATTAAGGTTTAAGTTTACTCTCTATAAAATGAGGATAATATGACATAGCTCATTATAAGGCTTAGGTGAAATATTTATTGAAAAGTACTAAGGTCAATTCCTAACACATGGCAGCTCTTAATAAATTATTTATATTAAAAACAATTGGCACTAATTACTGTTTCAAACTGTGTAAAGATCAAACTCCATAAATGTTATTTTTGTCCACCTTTTAAAATCAAATTAAGAATAAATGTTACAGACTTGTCCTTCAGACAAAATTTTATAAATTAACAAGTTAGATACTCTATTTTATGTTATTTCAAAAATTGTAACAAACTATAAAATTCTTAAGGGCAATTACTAGATTTCTCAGAATCTCAGGTCACATAGAAAGGATGATAATGTGCTCACAACTTTTCTGTGTCTGAAATGGAAACTCTTTATAAGAACTGAGTGTGCTGCTATGGTTCATTCTGAGTCAACCAAAGTTAAGCTGAGATGGATGCAGTAAAAGTTTTCTCCTTAACACACCTCTTGCTATAAATAAGTTGTTGCTTCTTTCTGTTGTCCCAATCACTGCCTAACGTAAGTACGACTATTATCTACGGTTCTGCCTCAAAATATATACCATTATAATTAGTCAGGCCAGAGTGATAGGATGAAAAATAGATGTTTCTCTCAATATTGTGTAGTTGAAGATTTAAAAGCAAATAGTTCTCAATATGGGGCCGGAGTCATTTTAAAATCTTCAGTAAGACAGAATAGACGGTGGAGGATTTAGTTTTCATTATAAATGATTGTCCAAGACTCTCAAACATTTAGCAATAATGCTAATGGTGAAAGGATTATATCATAAGTATCCATTCAAAGCTATGTCTCCCAAGAGGCCCATAGTAGCTGGTAAAATAGTGAACACTTTTTCCATGAAGGCTCTGCTAACCACTTTGGTCTGCATCTTTGCTTTCTATCCTTATTAAACCTTCAGTGTACTCCACTCATTTTTTTTCCTAATTGAATGCCTTACAATATATTGGGAATCGCTCTTTTTGGACATTCATCTGGATGATTTACTAGCCAAAACAATTTAAAACCTTGTAAGCCCCAGTTTCTTGATCTATGAAGTGAGGATAAGACTGCTGTTCTGCCTACCTTCAAAAGCTCATCTTGTTCAAATCATATAACGCATGTGAAAATAAATTTCAAAATAAAAATAATTATTCAGATAGTACCCAAGTGTTGGCATTTTATGCTTTTTAAAATCTTTAGTTCTTGTTTTACCTTATATGTTCTCTTTAAAAACCACTATTTTATTCAATAGCCTTGAGGACCCTTTAGAAATGACAATTCTGAGCTCCATATTTATATTTCACATCTATTCATGAGCTTGACACATAATATATCATATAGGGCAATTTAAAATTTATCAAATGTAACACCTTCAGATCTTAGCTCACCATTTCTTCCCCATTTGTGTGCTCTTTTTTCTTTATCTCAATGAGTGTCACTGTCACCCATCTGTTTACCATAAAAATAAGTCAAGTGTTTTCTAGTTCTTTTTCATCTTTCCCCCTTAACTATTTGTGGTCCAATACACCAGAGACATGACAGTTTGCTTAGTCCTGGGACACTGTTCCAACCTCCTAACACACTTGTCTAGTGTAGGATGCTCTCCATACTTTTCAATAAAGCCAGTACTTACCCTGGCTAAAGCCTGTAAAATGGTAAGCATTGCTCCCAGGGCAATCTCCAAATCCAAGTATGTTTTACAAGCCTTTATACCCAGACTTATCAAGGTTAAGGTTCCTAAATATTATTTGAAACAAAGTTTCTAATCCCCTGGGCCAAGGGTTTAGGGTATTATAGTCTAGGACTAAGTAAAAATTTTAAGGAAACCCCCCACTTTCAGACCAATGCTAACAGTATGTTCGTACTTCGTGAAACTGAGAGCACGTTCCTCCCGAAATGACATGCATTAAGTGACTCCCTTGCAGAATTCCCAGGACAAGCTAATGGTACTTCTTCTAGGGCCACATGCTGAGAAGCACATCCTTACTGATCAGTACTTAAATACATATCTTCATCTCTTATGATTCTCATCTTGAATTCTACTGTATAATTTCATATATATTTCTCAATATATATTACTTCTTCCTCCTAAAATTATTTGCACTCTTGGTCCATTTGGGCTGTGACCCATTACATATCCAGGTGCCACTTATCTCTGGATACCTTTTCTGATGGTGCAGTGGATTGAAATATACCTGCCCATCCTTTCCTTTCCACAGTGCCATTGTAATTTTCTGTTAAATTATGTAATTATAGGCACTACGGTCAAAACCTGTGGACTTCAAACATCTTGTTTATTAATGCAAGCCAAGCAAGAAACACATTTTTAGCACACAGTAGAATTTTAATATGTGTTTATAAATATAAAAGAATAATTTAATGTTAAATTTTGTATTTGTGTTATCTTCTTAAATCTGCTTTATAATGCTTTGGCAATGCTTTTCACTTCTCTTGCAATGTTCACTTCCAATACAATATTAACAATAAATATGATTTCATGTCTATAAAAGCAGACAATAGTTTACTTTATTGAAGTCATCTAATGAATAATTTTTAATTATGCACCTACTAGGTCCTATGAATTTAGTGGTGAACTACAATAACGTCACTACTTTTCTACCTTCACATTTGTAGTGAAGGTATTTTCAAGCATTAAACAAATATAAACATGTATGCTATGTATATGCTGCATGACTCTCGGTAAATTTATTTTTCCAAGTCTTACCCTCAGGCTGCAAAGTGACTGTAGCACTACCTGGCCTGTGAAGCCACCGTGTGGGTTCAATGACCTTAGCTCACTCAGGTTACAGCCTTGCCTGCAGGATGAATCTGAGAGTCCTTCGGGAGGCAGTTCTGCATCACTCTTTCTGCTCTAGGACGTAGTCCCCTCCCTAAGCAGAAAACCTTTTTCCACATTATCATGGATGAGGGCCTTTGGATTCATGGCTCTAACAGTAACTCAAGAGTGAAGGGAGCCATGTAGGGAGGCTGAGAGGAGCAGGCAGGAATTTGTGAGCAGCAGTGGGTCACGGAAAAAGCAGGCACCCTCTCACAGTCTAATGCATATGGACAGGGTTGTGATGCGAGGGCAATTGGGAACTGTCTTCAGTGTTAATTAACCTTTCGCACCCTTACATGGCAACAGACAGTAGTAGTTCTCTTACTCCCAAGAAAGGGACCTAATTAGAACAGATGGAGAAAATGCAGATGAAAAGAAATGGAGCACTTATTCAACTCCAGGGATGGCTCATGTCCAGGGATTGTATGAGCTAAGCAGGAGAGAGACTATTGTTATTGTTTTGTTTACCTTTTAACCCAGTCCTTCCTCTCATGGCCCTGAATTAAGCCAGATATTAAGAGGTAGTGAGACAATGATGCTGATATGGAATCAAATCCTCGCTCATCTCTCTCTATATTTCTACAGCCTTACAGCTTCTATCATACCAGGAGCTGTATGTTCTGTTACAAGACCATAAAGCTCAGAAGCCATCAAGGAAATCAAGAGGCCACAGAACTAAAAGCTTTTAGAATTATTAAGAATCATCTTATCTGTTGGACCTTGGATTTTGATGCTATAAAATACTAACCTAAAATGACAGTTGTTCAATGAAAAGAACTGGAACCCAAAGTTGTCCCTATTTATTGTACTGTAAGGGTTAAGTCACTGTCACTCCCACTACATTTCAACTGTGCAATTAAAAATGGGATGAGGGTGGGGACTCGAAGCAAGTATACATCTGACCAAGAGAACAAGGTAGGCAATTTGGTTCAAATCGCACTGACTACATATTGAAGAGGCTACATCAAGTCCCTGTCGTCCTGGCAGGGAAAGATGGGCAGGCAAGGCAGCCTGGACAAAGGCTCATGCTGAATGATGATTTGGACAGAAGTCTTCTGACTACAATTAAAAGCTTCTTGTCAGATGAATATGACGCTTATCACTACAATTATCTTCAGGGATTAAAAAAATGTGTAGAGAATTTTGGGGGTTTTATGGATTTTTTAAAATCTGTAAACAACATACCAATTGAAAGAGCTATAAGCTTTGTGATGCTTAGTCCCAATGTCTTGGGGATTTTTGGAAACATATTCTGAAGTTTGTAAGTGTTCTGTGAAGTCTGTGTGTATCCTGATAGACAAGTATTTCTTGAGAAATCTATTCTTTTGAAAGTGTCCATATTTTACAAAATAAGACAGGAAGGTAACGTGTTCTCTGCAGTGTTTCCGTTCCACTGAACCTAGTTATTAGTACTGAAGGGTAGGTATTTGACGCACTGTCAGGCCTATCAAAGGTCTTCCTGGGATTGATTTGAACTCCAAGGAAAAAATGTGTCTGTTTCAATAACATCTGCAGGAACATGTCTCAATATCTGTGGCATTGTTTTCTATCATGTGGAAAGAAAAAGCAGGAAAAAGCAGGAAAAATGAATCGGAAGTGAGAAGTAGACAGGTATTCCTGACAGAATTTGCCTTACTTGTCCTACTAGATGAGAGGTTCTTCTCTATCTTTCTCCTTGGGCAGCTCTGTTTTAAAAATGCTTCACTTCTGAATGGTGTTGGTTTTCCTTAAGTGAGTCAATATGTTTTCTCTCTGTTTCAATTATAAAACCTTGGTTAAAATAAAAATTAAAAAAAATTAAAAATTGAATAGTTCCCTTTACATACCAATTTATTTAAAATCATGTAGAATTACCTATGTGTAATTTGTGTAAATCTTCAAGAAGTTGCTATCAGTTACCTATTTTACAAATCTAGAAGGAACTCAGAGAAATTCTCTTTTGTAAAGTCAGGTGACCAGAAAACATCAAATCTATGATGCAAGTCTAGACCTGTCATCCTCTTCCCAAAATTGTGTTCAGTTTCTGCCCAGAGAACTTGACGATCATTAGAGGTTCAGAAAAAAAGGGAACATACCAAAATACAGGAAAAAGTACCAAAGTAAAGGAAACAAGCAGATGGATATGAATTGCAAAGAATCAAAGAGAAACAGTTTAAAAGATGAAACATTTAAATTACACCCTAAAACATGATAAAGTAGTATGTATTTTTTTGAGCTCAACATACACACAAAATGGAAGTTTGTAAATGTGACTTTTCCATATTGAGCTTGTTGTATTATGCTTACTTTCTTCAATGATACCTATGTTTCAGAATAATTTTCTGTATGTTTCTTCAAATATAAAATTGCACAACAATTAGAAATACCCTCTACCTATATTTTAGATGATCAAAGTAATGGGACAATTTGAGATAAAACTTGAGTGGAAATACTGATTCATTTGCCAGAAAGCTTTCTCTTTATTTTTTGTACTGACATAATCTTTTGTAAGGCTTCTATCATGTCATAGTCTGAGGGCTTTTCTTTAACAGTTTCTTTTGCATGCTTATCAGCCCAGTTAGGCGGTAAATCCACTGAAGAAAGATGGGCTATGTTTTATTTTATGTTTATTTCATTTATTTTTAATGGAGTCTTATAATATTGCCCAAGCTGGTCTCAAACTCCTGATCTCAAGCAATGGTCTTGCCTTAGGCTCCAGATTACGTGGAACACAGGATGTGCCACTGTGACAAGCTAAGTGCTTTATTTTGTTGCATTAGATCCCAGTAGAGAGGGGCCACCTAAGTCTCATTAATTTTTAATCTCTGGAAACTTCTTCCAGGTGTGAGTTTTGATTGTCATGTTTATATTATCTGTCACCTCTGACCATAGCAGTTTTAAACTGTGGTGAAAAGCCAATTCTACTAGAAATTTCTTTCTTCAGGAAAACTGTAATTCTTGAAGAAAAAGTAACTAGATTAAGGGCAGAATCATACAGAATAACTAGTACTTCTTTTCCCATGGTCTCCTGGAATTTCCTGTTTTCTAATTTTCTTGGAGTCTAAGATATTTCACTGTCTGGGTTTTTGTGAAATATAAAATAATCTTCAAAAACCTGCATGTTTGACATGTAGCCTGTTGTGGCTTCTGATGCTTTAATGAGAAGAATTGTATCTAATTTTGGGTATAATTCTATTTTTGGTGACGAGTATCCCATAAGTTTATACACAGAGAGTGCTCAAGGTGAAAAGTAAATAAACTATCTGAAGGCATTGCCATGACTGTGGATTTTTATTTAGATTCTAGGCACTATATGGAAAGCCAAGCAGAGCTAAATGTTAGTTCTAAGATTTTTTTATTAACCCCTAACTTTACCTAGGGCCAATCACTTCCTTAGAGCATCACTTTCTGATGTGTAAGACTTCATGTCACTATCTTCTAGGTTGCTCACCATCCATGTACTAGACTCAAGTTTTATAATACTCTGTTAAAAAATACCCATAGCTTGATGTCAAGTCCATATTTTTTCTGTTTAAGAAATTTCTAGGTGATCATTTATCTTAATCTTTACCTCCATCTGTGAAGGTTTCCACATACTACATGGGAGATAATTATTTGTAAGTTCTTTATATGGTAAAATCTGAGTTTAGATTGAATGAAGGTCTCAGCTTTCAGCTCAGTGCACTCTTCATCACCACAGGCACTGCTTTAGCTCCGTAGACACATGTGGCAACATTTGTCCTGCTGTCACCCAGAAAGTCTTTTTAGAACACTTCTATTAGTCATTTAACGAAGATAAAATGCTTAGTGAAGCAATCCTTATGACAGGCTTAAGTTATCAGTGCTATTTTAGACAACACATGACATCCATTAAAATTTTAGTAAGGAGAAGAGTGTTCTTGGAACAAAACCAATTTGAAGTGATGCAAATGGGTTCCTCTGTCTTGGGGGATACCTGGTTTCCCTACAAAACACAGCTGGCATAGCAAATTGCAGTTTTTCAAAACTGTGTGTGAATGTTTGATCTTAGACAACAGAAAGAAATGGTATGGGAGTCACAAAACATTGAACCTTCCCGGATTTTGTTATAGCTTCACTCAGCTGACTAGAACTGACCTCTTATAATTGAGCCTTGATTACTTTCTGCATAAATCTGAAATTAGCTCAGAGATTTTTCCCATTGTGCCTTAAGTGGAGCTAGTTTACATGGAAGAGTCTTACAAATAACTTATAGTAGTATGTGGTAGAGGAAAAAGAGAATGGTTCACAGAAAAATCTTTGGAATCCTCTTCTGAACTTCTCTTATAACAGTTCAGCTTTGATCTGATACAACACTGGATTTTTCCATGGGACTCATTTAGGAATAAAAGTAAAATCTTTTAAACAACACTCCTAGCATTCTAAGAGTGGTTCTCTCTTTCTGTCTTCCTCCTTCGAAAAGTCATCCAAATCAGATCACAGAGTACATTACACACATATTCCCCGTGCCAACTACAGGGATAGTTTTGAATACAGGATTTTTTTTTTGTTTCTTTAAAAACAAATACATTCATGCATCTCCAGTTACTGATTGCTATATGAGTCTTTGCAATCAGTTTATAACTCAAAGTTAACATTTGTAAACCTGAACTCAATTTCTCAACATAAAAATAAACTTCTCGAAAAACTAGCTCTAGGTTCAATAAAATTCTTTTATTTTTGTTTTATTTCCTGGTTACCTAGTATTAAAGTCTTCTGGGCACATCTGAGTAGGTCAAGAGAGTGTAATCTTGAATACTGTATCTGGCCCGTCACCTGTCCTTCTCTGGCACTATTCCTTTGCTGTTTCTCAGAAGCCATGAACTAAGCATCTTTGTTATGCCATGCTCTTGTTTGCCATGCTCATGATGTTTCTGCCTTGGGCCCATCTCACCATGGACTAAATCCTTGGAAACCATAATCCAAATTAATCTTCTTCTTTAAGTTGTGGATGTTGGGTATTATCTCTCAGCAATAGGAAAATTAATAGATATACCTTCTGATATAAAAGAATACATTTCATGTTTTTTCATATTGTAAAACTGCAGGTTCTTGCTAACTCAATGATGGAAAATTCAGTGTATTACATGCTTTGAAGCAGTTTGCATATTTGTCCCATGTTTCTGTAGCACTGTCAGCATACTGTACATCATTATGGGTGCCTGATTTAGTCTAAAGTTTTACTTATTGCTTTATTCATACATTTATCAATTCTACATTGCCCCTCCCAAGTATAATGTATCACTTCTCTTTCAGACTCCATATTTCCAATTTGAGTACCACACTCAAATTAAACCTGTTGCTTGCGTTCATTTTCCTTTGTTATCTATAACAGTCTTCATGGTTCATAAAATACTTGTGTCAGACTCCTTGAAATCATAAGTGACCCCTGCATTAGTCAGGATTTCAGGTTTTAATGCAGGAAAACAAACATCATATTAGATATTTTTAAGAGGAAGATTTAATATTGGAATTGATTGTGCAGGTGGTAGAGAATGAGAAGTGTAGCTATGGAGGAAGTGGGAGAGAGAGAGAGAGATTGGGTTAACCATAATTTAATATATCAGGTAAATTCCTTTACAGGACTGAGGGTTGTGATTACTGAGGAGAGAGACATGGACCAGTTTCTATAGTTACATCTGAGAAGGTTCAGTGTGAACTGAAAGAAGCTGCAATCTAGAATCCACTGTCTTGCAGGGTAATATATCATGTTAAGTTATTTATGGCAAAAAAAAAAAAACCCTTCCAAATACTAAGGAGAATGGCCCTTCTACTTGTCTCCTCCCTCCTACTGCTCCTTCTGTAGTCATTTCCAACTTTCAGGAAGCCAGAACTGTTGTGTGTTTTCAGAGGAAATTTCCAGTAACAAAACACAAGACTAGAACATAGACTTGAAACTCAAGAGTCAGTAGCTTTCATATAAAAAGATGACTAGGTTCTGCAAAATACCTCCTTTCTGAAGCAGTGTTGAATGTCTCAACTCGGCCTCTCCTGTTGCTGTACTTTCCAGTGCAGGATCATCACTAGTCCACAGTATACACATAGTCTAAAGAATTGTTTCTCTTTCTTCTCTCCTTCCTATCTGCCTTATCTACACTGTAGTTCTTTATGTAACAAACAACCATGATCATGTTAGGCCTTGCTTGGAAACATTTCCGAATCTCGTGGGATTCCATCATTTCATTGATACACTGCTCTGAAGAATTTGAAAGAGTCTTTATATCATCTCTGCTCAAAACAAAGCAAAACAAACAAACAAACACACACTTAAAAGATTTTATCACACCTGCAAAGAAAAGCACTTTCCCATAAACTCTGGCAGGATTCTCTATTCTGGTTTTCAAGAATCACTGAATATCTATACTGTGCTAGACTTCAAAAACATTGTATCTTATTTGTAAATCCATTGCCTTTAGTAACAATTATATATCCCATGAGCAGGACTTATGTTTTGCTTTCATTCTTTTTTTTTAAACTCTGCTATAATTCACAGAAAATCTGAGATGCATTATACACTTCATGCTATTCATTGAATTAATGAATCACTAATGTGCATATTAAATAAAAATTTCACTGCTTGGTTTGTTCTCCTGCTGGGTTTGTAAATTGTCCACACAGAAGTCTCCAGGAAATCTTGATCAATATTGCTTAACAAAGAGGTCCAAAGTCCCACAGTGTCCCTGTCATCAGAGCCATAGTCAAAGGGAAAGTAAAAGCAGTACTCCTTCAAAATCTTCATCTGAGTTACATTAAAGCCTATGAATTTAAACAGAAAAGTGAAGTTAAAGTAAGGAGGAGATCCATATATGTGGCTCACCCTTGTTGCTTATTTCCTGTCTTCTGAAACTCCTGAAATTAGTTGCTCCCTCCCTTGTAACCCCTGCTTCTTCTCCATTTCCACCTCCTCATTTTTAAATGCTGCTGTTTTGGAGAAACATAGTGCAGCTCCAGCTGCAAGCACTAAATCATTGCTGTACTTCGGACATGTGCTGCAGAAGGGAGGTCTGTGATGAATGGGCTGTCCATATTTACATTGCGTATGCAGTAGCTGTGGGGCTCGTCCTCCACAGTGAGTATTCTGGGCAGACTTGGCATGTATCCACCCCACCGCCTTTCCACCTCCTCCTTGCTCAGTGACAGTGACTGATTGGCCACTTATATGGAGAACTGCCCTTTGAACAAAGGAATCATGATGCGTCCTCCTGTTGAAACACATGTGCATGTGCACCTTCAGCCCCCCCCCACACACACACCTTGCTCTCAATCTGTTAGCATCACATTCTTTTTGGTACTTTTTTCCCTAAATAAACTTGCAAACAACCAAACTATCCAAATGTAGGCAGGTAGCATAGAAGGAGCAATCTCTGTCTTTGAAAAAAAAAAAACTCCTATGGGTTTGCAGAGGCACACAGCTCTGACATGATGCATACTTCACTGTCCCCAAACTTATTGCCTGAGGCAAGCGGTGTCAAATACAGGTCATGCTAAAGCCCCATGTAACCGGAGCTTTTTGCCTGTAGGCAATCCACTTTCCTGACAGTGCTGACTTGAGTTCTAGTGCTGAAGAAAGAAAAGGGAAAAGGGAATATGGATAACAACAACACTTTAAATTCATACAGTGCTTTATGGTTTTGTAAAGAACTATATAAATTTGTCCCATCACTGTTTGCTTTTCACTTTGAAGCATAAAGGACAGAGATTGTGTATGTGTGTTCCTGGGGGAGGGGGTGAGACAGAGACAGAGATGAGACAGAGATTATTTCAGAAAGGTTGAGAAAATCAGACTAATTTAAATAGCTAGAATATTTTAGATGCAAGAAACAAGCCAGCCTTCAGATTTTTAATCCTATACTGTATAGTTTGAACTGTGCTATTTCCCATGTGAACTAATGCTGAGGTATATTGTCATTCATTCACATGTATTTTATAAATTTCTTTTGGGTTCAAGAGTTATTACAGTTTCTAATGCAAACTGCTGAGCCATAGAGATCATATCAAGTGTGATGATCCTATAGGTAAGTCTCATGTGTCATCCCCTCCCCCATTGTGTTTCTGAGTGGTAACCAAAGAAGCATTTTTATGACAAGACCAATTCCAAGTTTTCAGATGACTCATTAGGAAACTTTAAATTTCTTTACAGAACACATAATTACATTGCTATTCTTAGGCTTCCCTTTTATCTGTTTCAACCTGTTCCAGGACATTTCCTGTGATAGGAAGCTGCAGAGTATATTACAATTGTTTTTAAACTCTACCTCCAAAATCAGATCCAATTTTATGACATCTTGAAGAAAGCATATGTTATAAATTATAAAACAGTACTGAACAGTTAGAAGATATTGGTGTTATGAAATATGTCCTGAAATTACTTCTTTTCATCCTGTCTACCCTACCAGCACCATCATGAAGAGGACTATCGGAATCTGAGATTGGATATGAAGCAGCCATAACTGGATTCGCTGCTGGGACTGCTACAATCCCACACCCAGCTTTGCTCAACCACTAGGCAAAATGGAGTAGGCAAGGACTCAGATGGCAAGTTTCTTTACTGTGTGAATTTATGTAAAATGTCTTAATACACACCCACACAATAAAACCTATCTGTCATGTGTGAGACATTATATATTTATCTGTATAAAATTATTATGAAGATCCATGATATAGTGTATGTAAAGAGTTTTGCATCAGATGGCAATTTAATAAGTTGTGTTTCATTTATCTTTTTATGTAAAGATATATGTGGCAAGACCTTAGACAGGGCAACTAAAAAAGGAATACTTGAGTAATTCAATGAACAACACAGTTATCTAAAACTTCAGAAATTTGGATTAGATGGGTTTTTTATTCTTGAATAAGATTAGGGAGCTATGCTGTGTGTGTTGTGTACAGCATTTCCCGACACTGAAACTCATAATTGCTGGAAGTCTTTAGAGTTTTGCCCTGTAGAACTTCCCATTTTGATAAGCACATTCTGTAACTGCTCTAAGTGATACAGTGACCAACAACCATAAGTGGCAATTGAGGCTTTGAAAAATAGCAAGTGCAACAAGAAGCTGTGTGAAAAATTTATTCTAATTAATTTCAAATTTTACTTTAAATAGCCACATGTGGCTAATGGCTTCCATATTGGAAAATGCAGATCTAGAGATTAGTGTTTCAGGAAACACTCTGGAAAATGCTGCGGTACCAACAGCTGGTCTAACAGCCAGAAGTTGGCAAGCCTTGAAGCAGCAGAGTGAGGGAGGCAGGAGGTCTGTTTGCTTTATGTGGGGCAGAAAAAGTCAGGAATGACAGCTCTAATCTAAAGTGGGTCCACTGAGAAGGCAAGGAGACTTAAATTTCAGAACTACTGTCTTACATGGGTTCGTTTAACATACAAGGATTTTTTTCACATGATCACATCTTACTGTAAAAGGTTCAATGGTAAAATATTTTACCAACAGTTGATGACACACCTCTTTTCGCTCTGACTTCCATTATGTAATGCTGCCTCTCATGCTGAGTGGAGCCGTGGTCAGATTGTTTATATACCCTTCAGTTTCATATATTGAAATCCTAACTTCCGAGGTGGTGGCACTTGACAGTGGGAACCACGGAGCGATGACGAGGTCATGAGAGACCAACCTTCATGAATAAGATTGGTCCCCTTATATAAAAGTCTCACTAGAGCTGCCTGGTGATTGTCACCGTATAAGGATCAAGCTAGAAGGTGTCATCTAAGGGGAAAAGCTCCTCAGGAGACGCCAGACTGCCTGATGATTTCATTTTTGTCTTCTCACTTCCCAGAACTGTGAGAAATAAATGTTATTTGTAAGTGCCTCAATTTATGATGCTTTTGCTACAATAGTCCAAACACTCTGAAGCAAGACAATTTTTAGAATCCAGATAATGAGAAATTGACTTGATGAAGCATAATGTTTGTATTAAGTAAAATATATTATGTGATACGATCCAGAGTCACTTTTGTACATATCTAAGTCATTTCTATTGATTTCAGAGTAGACATGATTGTTGACAATATTTTTTAATGTCATAAACTTACAAAGAATGGAAGATTAATTTCTGCAAAAGAAAATCAAATGTGTTTTTAAATTTTGTGATTTATACATGAAGCTAACTTTCTAATAACCTGCTCAAATTTGCCAATAGTCTTAAAATTTACATGACATTACAATAATTGCTGAGGATTTTCTTTGTCTTTTAATAGAAAGTAAATTTTATGCAGTATGATTAGTAAAAAGATCAAATTACCTTTATTTTGTTTTTAGAGAATATTTTCAAAGCTTTGTAATAGAAAGCCATGATTAAATGAAGCCAAAATCCAAAATGAAGAAAAATTATTATAAAAACATTTCACAAAGTTAATTTTTTGAAAAAACATTTAAATTGTTTTCAGGTTTTAAAGATTCTAGCAATTTGAATTTTATAAAAATAATTTCAGATTTTTTATTTTATAGTCATAATTTTGAAGCAGATGCCTAAAATTTTATAATTTTTATTTTGTACAGAATCTCTAAAATTTACAGACAACACTAAAAAATTAAAAAAATTTAAAAAGCCTTAAGCCCCATAGATCAAACTGATGACTGGATAAGATATTCCAGCCATCATATCTCCATGAAACATCCATTTAAATAGCTCTTCATTCATCAAATTAACTTTTAAAAACTAGATGAGAAATCATAGTGCTTACTTTCAGTAAAACAAAAAGGAAAAATTCGTTAAAAGAAATACAAAGAAAGCAGTTCCTGGCATCTCATCAACCCCATCTCCAAACAGATAGAAAATTATACCCCCATGTTAGGAAAAAAAATACATGATAACATTCAGACCCTAGACTTGAAACCCAGGGTGAAATTGAACATCCCTACAATGCCTGCCAATTTCCATGGGTTAAGCTGATGGAGCTGTGTCAGTTTGGAGTCCAGGTGATTTTGTGCACCACACCACACCTAACCTCAGGCAGCAAAGCAGGAAGCAAGACTCCATTCGCTGGGAAAAGGGCAAGAAAGCTAGAATAGGACACATTTTAGAGCTCAACATTGGACTTTCCAAAGTGAGAACCATCTCAATGCCTACAAAGAAAGTGTTAGGCTTTTGGGGGAAGCTGAGAGACAAGGAGAGAAAGAGAGAGGAGGAGAGGGAGAGGGAGAGGAAGAGGGGGAGAGAGAGAGAGCGAGAGAGAGAGAGAGAGAGAGAGAGAGAGAGAGAGAGAGAGAACTTTATTGCGGGCACAGGAGTGCTGCAGCTGAGTGCAAGATTCCCTCAAAGAGACAAAGCCAGAGAGTCATTCTTATGGAACTAGGAGGGGATTAGAGACTATGTGAGCATACGGTGTAAGAAGGGTTTGAAAAACCTTTGGTGTGTGTGCAAAAGGGAGGTAGAGTTAATTGTTTGGGGACCAGAAGATAAGCTTGACAGTTAGTGTAGGAGAGATATGGTGACAGTGCCATGTCACCAAAGGAGACAGTGCCATGATGGACTGGTGCCATGTAGAAGCTGGCAGAGCCTTATGTGAGGGGAACCCATCACAAAGAAAACCAGGTTTCATACCCAAACAAGAGCTCATAAGGATCTTCTGGCCTCAGGTGGTGACAACTAAGACATGGGCTTTGACCTGTGTCATCAGCAGGCCGGTGTACTATAGACTTGTTCTGACACCCAGGGGAGGCAAAAACCTGCATGCTTTGGTGGGACATACTCATATTTCCACCTTCATTACTGACAGTAGCCTTGCGGACCAGGGATATGGCTCACATTTTGTGGATGCGTGAAACTCAGGTGTGGCCCAGCATAGCATCAGCCTTAATAGGCTGCTTTGAACAACACTATCCAAAATGTGGGCTTCACACTCACTGTAGAGCAAAGCTCCATTTGTTTTGGGTGTTACGGAGTGATAAGCAGAAGAATTTTTTCTTGGAACTCATTGATATGGGATACTAGTTTAGCGTCATCTGTGTCTCGCTGTTGTGATCTTGAACCACAATCCATCTCAGCAGCTGGCAGGCTATAGCAGTATGCTCTATGTACCTTAGTCCTACATAAGTGATTTGGTGGTATTTGTGGGTTGTAGGCTCACAGTTTGAGACAATTTTGAAGTGTTTGTGGCTATATAGTGCCACAAAGGAGCCAGAGGATTGTCTCTACATGATGTCTGTAAACAAAACTGAACAAACTCCCACAGAGCCCAATCACAGATAGGCCTTGAGTGTAAACTAGAAATACAGACCTACTCCAGCCCTAGGGACAGGCTTCAGGGGGGATGGGGAGAATTCTATTTTAAATACTTCACCATTTCTTGTGGAAAACACATGGATCTCAGACTTGAGAGAAACTTGAGTTTTGATTGTCTTCCTGTGCTAGAACTGCAACACAGCAATGGTGGACTCAGCATACTCAAAATGATAACACTCTCTGGTGCTGATATAACGGATGTGACTATAGGCTAAGAGAAAATAAGTAAATGGCATAGAATGTCTGGGAGGATAGGCACAAAAAAGACAGAATAGAAGAGTAAAGTAAGTGACTAGTAACTAACCCAAGACAATATTCCACACCGAGCATCAAGAGCTTCCAGGGAACCATAACCTCATCTAACAGTCAATAATACATCAGAAACTGACCCATAGAAAAGAATCTAAAACATAAGTAAAGAGCAAGGAAATACAGAGATGAGAAACAGGGACAAAGGTTGGTTGCAAAAGGGAAGGGGCCCAAGAATTGCAGAGTGGGGAGAGAGAGGAGAAAAGGGGGATGAATAAACAGTTAAGATGAGTTATGTATATGTTAACTATCCTCGATGAATGTAGTTGTTATGTACTGCAAATGTGTACTAAGAAAAATGAAAATTAAAAACAGAAACTGACCCCAAAATAGCCAATATGGGTGAATTCTTAGATGGAGAATTTAACACAGTTGTTTTAAGCAAAGTATAAGAGCTCAAGAAAACATAAAGAAATGATTCAGCACTCTAACATAAAATCTTAACAAAAAGATGAAAGCAGTTTTAAAACATTAAATAGAAATTCCTGACTTGAAAATACAATAAACAAAGTTTAAAATGCAATAGAAAACATGAAGATCAGGGTACATTAAAAAAAAGAATTAGTGAATTAAAGACAAGCTATCTGGAAATATACAGCTGGAGAACAAAAAAGACAAAAGAGAAAAGGAGTGAAAACAGATTTTGGCACTATTGGGACATAACACACAGAGCAAATATTCAGGTTATTGACATAAAACAGGTACTGAAAAATGCACCAGGAGTACAAAATTTATTCAAAGAAATCACATAAATCTCCCCAAATTAAAAAAGGAATACAAAAATCATTAGTCAGATTAAATTCAACCAAGTTTACTCCAAGACATGATCAGGCCCTCATAGGCTAAATATAAAGAAAAGATTTTTCAAGACAGCAAGAAAAATGAAACAACACATAAGGGTGTCCCAGTTTATCTCACAGTTGACTTCTCAGCAGAAATCTTGCAGACCAAGAGAGAATAGTATGAGATATTCACAGTAGAAAAAGAATAAAAACTGCCAATCAAGAACATAATAACTTGAAAAGTTATTCTTTAAAAGTCAAAGAGAAATAGAGTTATTCCAAGATAAAATAACCTGAGAGAATAAATCTCTACCAAATTTGTCCTATAAAGAAATGCAAAAGGGAATTCTTTGCACTGAGAGACATTAAAGAATAACTGGAAAAAAATAAATAGTATAAGTATTACAAATAAGGATAATTACACAGACAAATTCAAAATCTTGCAAACATGCTGAGCAAACCATTCATATTGATTGATTTAAAAGCAATTCTATTCACAGTTCTAGAGGCAAGTCTCATAGGAAATATAAAATGGGGCATTTAAAATTTCAAATGTGGCTAAGAATAGGATCAGTACTTTTTAGTATATTTTCTGCTTTTGTATTTTCTTATGTTAGTAATCACATAAAGGCTATTACCTTAAAATATCTTGTTAATCTCAAAATGTTTTTTTATAATTTCCATGATAGTCTAAAGCAAAGTGTAAGCATGGAATCAAAACATATTTCCAGGTCAGATGACAGATCATCCAGAGAGAAAATCAAGAAAGAAACAGCAGATTTAAATTATTCCCTAAACAGACCTATTAGACATTTACAGAATATTCAATCCAATGTCTGCAGAATACACATTTGTCTCAACAACACATAATATATAATATGATAGACCCTACAATCTCAATACAATGTCAATATGTGTTTTAAAAAGGTAAAATACTATCAAGTATCTTTTTTGACACAATGCAATAAAACTACAAATCAATCACAAATCTATAAACCTATTACATTTGCATAACCAATTGGTCAAGAAAGAAATGAAAGTTTAAAAATTTCTTTAAACAAATGGGAATGTAAGCAGTTACTCAATCAAACAAATGCTGGAGGTAAAAATAGTCACTGCTGAGCTCCACCAAATAGTGAATGAACTAACAGCAAACCTTCTTATGTCCTCCCAGCACCTAAAGAGAAGAAATTCTACCAAATACTCAATGAGGTCAGTATTACTCTCATATCAAATATAGACAAGAACACAATAAAAAGGAAAAGCCTATGATTTTAATGAACATAGGTACAAAAATTCTTGACAAAATACCAGCAAGCTGAATCAATCTAATAGCACATTGAATGATTAGGATAGAGAAAAAAATCATGGAACTAAAATACAGAAAAGTTAACACAGATATACTGAAAATACAAGTAATCTAATTAAATAATAGACATTGGATCTAAATAGACTTTTCTTAAAAGAGATACAAATGCTCAACAAATATGTAAAAGAATGTTCATAATCACTAATCATCAAGAAAGTGCAAATCAAAACCACAAGGACAAATCACCTCACTCTAGTAAGAATCAAAATAAAAGTAGGGTGTAGTGATGTGTGATTCTAATGAAAACTATGCAGGAACCTGAAATGAGAGAATGAGTTGAACCTGTCAGTCTGAGACCAGTTTGGGCAATAGTGTAAGACCCCATCTCAAGAAAAAGAAAGAAAGAAAGTTACTAAGGATGACAAAAGCTGAGAGAATATGGAAAATAGGGGAAGCCTCGCACACAGATGGTAGGAATGTAAATTAATACCACTATTATGGAAAGCAGAATGGAGCTTCTCTGAAACATTAAAAATATGACTAATACATGATCTTGTAACAGCTTTACTGGGAACATATAAAAAAGAAACAAAATCAGAATATCAAATAAATGTTTGTACTCCCCTGCTTATTGCTCCATTATTCATAACAGACAAGAAAAGGAAACAAACTTAGGGTCCATCAATAGATGATTAGATAAATATTCTATGCAATATTATTTAAAATCTATAATATGTGTGCAATACTATATAAATGCATTTTATATATATATAATACTATTTAGCCATAAAAAAGAATAAAAAATTGTCATTTGTAACATCATGGATAAAACTGGAAGACATTGTACAAAGTTATATAAGCCAGGCCCGCAAACACAGGCACTATACATCACTGACTTCTGAAATATAAAAATATAAATCTCTTAGAAATTGAAATAAGATGATAGTTACTAGAGGCAGGATCATGTACTGTCATTACTAAGAAGACACTGCATACTATTTTATTGCCTGTTCTTCTGGACTTATGGAGAAGGTTTTATCATTGTGATCTTTTTAACCTTTTTATCAGGACATATTTGTGATGCATAACTGATACACTTGATATAGTAATTTGGCACATACATATTGTATCTCAGTTCTTTTAACTTCTCCTTTGTTTACTCTCTCTCGCCTATCTCTCTACCCTAGATGAAAAACATCTATCTCCTTGTTTCCTGTCATCTTTTGTTTTGATCTTGAAATTATTTATATTTTGAGTTTTTTATGTAAGAGAAAATGTATCCTATTTAGGCATCTGTATTTAATTTATCTAATTTGTGGGTTCTATGTATATCCATTTAGCAACAAACGACAGTGTCTTTATGGGTAAGCATTTTCTTTATCCAATCTATTTGTCAGTGGACACACAGGCTCCTTTCAAAATTTAGATATTGTGAGCTGTGCTGCTATACACATGAGCAAACATGTATCACTGTGATACGACGTCTTTAAGTCTTGGGGGTAGATACGTAGAAGATATTATCTGAGGTTGAAAAGAATTTCTAGTTTTAGTTTTTTAATGAATATCCATATTGTTTTCCATAGTGCCGGTATTAATTTAAGTTCCTGATTGCAATATAGAAAGGGTTATTATTTCATAACTATGCTAGCCAACATTTGCTGTTTTGTTTAATTTGTGATATAACCATGCATTTTGGTATGAAATAAATCTCAGTGTTGGTTTGATTTTCATTTGTCAAATGGTCAATAATAATGCTGAATGTTTTTTATGTACTTAATGGCAATTTGTACTTCTTTTCTTGAAAAGTGTCTATTCATTTCAATTGCCCATTTATAATTGAGTCTTTTATTTTTAGAAGGTCTAATTTTCCTCTGTTCTTTATATATTCTAGGTATTAGTCCTCTATCTGAGGACCTGATGGCAATTTTATTGTCACTCTCTAGTTGCCTCTTCATTTTGTTCAGTAACTCCTTTGTTTTGTAGGACATTCTTTATTTCCTTAATCCCAATTGTTGATTCTTGTTATGTCCTGTGCAACAGAGTCCTTTCCTGTATCTGTGTCAAGACTTACCAACTTTATCTTCCAGCAGACTATTTGTTTTAGTATCTACATCTTTGATCCATTTTTATTTTATTTTAGTACAGGGTAGGAGATGTGGGTTCAGATTCCTTACTCTACTGGTGGATAACCTGTTTTCTGAGTACTATTTGTTAAAAGATGAAGTAGACTGTAATGTAAAAAATAGATAATAAGAAATGGGGAGATAGATCCTCTCAAGTGTGAAGATCAAGACATAGAGGTGATGTATCTATGGAGATGATCATGTAGTTTTTGTCTTTGTTTCTCTTTCTACAACATATTAAATTCATGGATATACATATACTGAAACATGCTTGTACTCCTGAGATGAAACATACTTGTGCATCTTTTTAATGAATTTTGTATTCTGCTTGCCAGTATCTTAGTAAAGACTTTTGCTTCATGTTCACTAAGGAGATTGACCTATAGTTATCTTTTTTCCTTAGGTTTTGATCAGTTTTCATATCAATATAATGTTAGCTTCTAGAAATGTATTTGACAGTGATACTTTCCTTTTAATTTCATTGAAGTATTTGAAGAATATTTGCATTAGATCTTCCCTGGAGTTCTGATAGAAATCTATGATGATTCCTTTGGGTCCTCAGCTATTTTTCTTAGCAGTTTTATTGTTCTCTCTCTTTGTCACTTGTTACAGGTTTGTTCACAGTTTTCATATCTACTTGGTTCAAGCTTATTAATTTGCATTTGTCTAAGAATTTCTTCCTCCTCTAGATTCTCCCAGTTTTTGGAGAGAAATTTTGGAAGATGTTTCTTATAACCCTCTGAATATCTGAAGTATTAGTTATAATTTTACCCCACAACTTCTAATTGTATTGTCCTTATTTTTTCTTTTTTTTGGTAAGTTTGGCTAAATAGTATTGTTTATATTTTCAAACAACTAATTTTTTATTGATCAATTCTTTATTGGTTTATTTTTTGATCTCAACTTCATTAATTTCTCCCCGATTTTATTATTTTCCTTAATTATTGTAATTATTCAACTTAATTTTATAATTATTTCCACTAATTTGGGGTCTACATTGCTGTTTTATTCTAAGACCATTAGGTTATTTGGGATCTCTCCATTCTTTCAGTGTTTGCTTTCACAACTGTAAAACTCTGTCTTACAATTAATTGCTTTTGTTCTGTCTCATACATTTTGGTGTGATGTACTTCCATTCTTATTTTTTTCCTTGATTTCTTCTGTGAACCATTGGTTTTTGTTTATTCCTTATGCGATTATCCAATTTTTGTTGTTTTTGGTACTGATTTCTACTTCATTCCACTATAATCCAGTAATATGCAGTATAATTCAGTAGTATTCTATTCTATTGAGCTTATGAGGTGAGCTTTATGACATAGGATATTGACTATGGAAAAAGAAACAGACTCCCAAGCTCTGTGTTAGACACAGGCTACGAAGGGAATGAGGATATCAAGCAGTCTTTTGGGAACTGGCCCCTTCAGAATACCACATGTGATCAGCCTGGATTCACACCACAGACAGCAATGGCACCGGGTCTTTCCCTGTTTGAGCTTCTCATTGATTAAGCTTCTCAGAGGCTCAGTGACTAGCTCGTGCCGTGTCTTACCCTAATTCCAGTGGCCATCTCCCTTCTAGGTATTGTGATCCCAGAAACCTGAAAGTGCTGTTTGGAGACTTCTGATTCCCAGAGAAGCTCAATATTGAACAATCAGTCCCTTCCTAAAATGTCTCCTGGTTAATCAGTGTCAAAAATGGCGAGAGTTGCAATAGCTATCTCCAGCTTTAGGTGTCCAGGCAAGAGGACTCAGGAATAAAACACTATCTTTTCCCGTAGGTGCAGTGCATTTGGACTTTTCTTGGGGCTAAATTTGCTGGTATATTTTTCCCCAGGAAAGCCCACGTTCTTCAGGTTTGCCATGTGTATGTAGAGATAGATTCTCCTCCTCAGGAGCTGGGGTTACCACTCAAGACTGTTTGCTTCTTTTCTCTGCATTGTCTTTAGTCTCTTCAGTTTCTTTGTGACTTACAGTTTCTAGTATATTATTTCTTGATTATCAGAGCTCTTCGTTTTCTCTTCATTAAGTTGCTTTCTAGGTTCCTGGACTCTAGATCCTCAAGTGGCCCTGAGAGGATGGGTTCTGATCTTCACTCAGACATTCTCTCCTATCATGATTCTTAAGAGAAAAGGAGGTATGATAGGTCTTGCCTAAATTAGCACAAAAATTAAGAATAAAACCTGAGCCGATGTTCACTTACGGCTAGGAATTAGAAGGTAGTAGCAAACTCTCTTTCCTTTTGGAGTACTGGGGATGTAAGGACTCCAAATCACAAAGTAACATATTTATAAAAAGTGATGAGAGATGTGTAGAAAGTTATTTGTGTAGAAGAGTTATTTCCAGAGATACAGAGTCCTCCTTGTGTAAGAGGAATTTGTGCTTTCTTCTCAGAAGGTGTGTTTTGCATCAGGAAAGAGGCTGGTGAGAAATTTTGTAATAGGAAGACTACTCTCAGTGAGGAGGAAACAGTGGAAGTTTCTCTGCACACATACCCCAGCATGAAAGAATCAAAGATGGATTTCTCTACAGAACCTTCTGACTTGTGCATCACACAGCTCAGAGTTAGTACGTGGTAAGGATTGAAAAGCTAGAGTACAATGGCAGTATACATGGTTGTTAATTTTTAAACTATTCTTATGAGTGTTATTATCTATACCATAGTTAAACAAACTATTTGCCTTTCACTCATTTCCAAGGCTTCTGATTTTTGACTGTCATAAGTAGTGTCATTATCAAATTTTGAGTGATATCATTCACAAAGTCTGTGGGTCATTTATGCTGAGAATGTACCAAAGTATAGAATTTTTAGGACATGGGGGGATAGGAAAAATAATTCTTAAAAATTTTAAATTGTGCTGTAAATTGTTCACTATAACCAGAGGTAACAGCTAAGGTACAGCTACAAAATGCACTTTATTTTCACATATTTATAAATGTTTCTTTTTGTCTTTATAGAACTATGAGAAGACAAAAAGAAAATTGAAATTTTGTGGAGAAGATGAAAAAAATACATATAAACATATAAGAAAGATAAACATATAAGATAGATAAACATATATAAGATAAACATATATAAGATAAACATATAAGATATGTTTATAAGTTTATATGTTTATAAACTTATAAGATAAACATATAAGAAAGAAAAGAAATACAAAGGAAAAAAGGAAGACAAATGGAAGGAAGAGAGGGAGGAGGAAGAAGGGGGATGGAGAGAAGCAGGGTAGGAGAGAGGGAGGTAGGTGTATGAAGGTAGATTGTGTTAACTACAGAAACATACTGAGTGGAAAGATGGAATCTTGGGATACATCAGTACATACATATATGCACTTTTTTCTACTAAGAATAAAAACATATATTGTGGGATTATACTTCTGTCAACAATGAGTGTGTGTATATATGTGTGTGTATGTATTTTCACTCTTAAATTAGTGGGTTATGTTGATGTTTTGAGCATGTGCTTTTAAGTACGTTGACAGCCAAAAAGAAAGTGCATCTGAAACAAACATTCTTTATTTCAAACTTTAAAAGGAAGCAAAAATTTTGTCCCTGCAAGACAGAAGGAGACAATTACAGGAAGAGTAGAGAGAAATGCATTCGGTACATTACAAAACAAACAGAACTTTACACAATTACAGAAAAGACTGAGATGAGAGTGTGCACTGCACTGTTGAGCAGTATAAGCTGAAACCCTAGTTCACAGCCTCCTGTTTTTCTCTAAGTTTTATTTTAATTAGTGCATAATCACCACATTCCGCACAGGGAGTTACTACACATGCATAACATATCTTAATTCTTTTTACATCCCCTTTTCATCCCCTTACTGTCGTCCATCTCTTTTTCAACAGGGTTTATTTTATGACACAGAAACCAATGAGATTTGATTTTAATTCCTCTCCAAATTGAACTAGTGCTATCTAGTTTCAAAAAGCTATTGTCCAATCCTAGAATATCAAATCCCAGACAAAACAGTGAAGGTTATCTTAAGCTTTCTCTTTACCTATGAGAATTATGGATTCTCATGACATGAAGGGAGGCCACAGATATGCTTTCTGTTTTCCCCTTTGCTCTGAAATGCCTTCCCCGCTGCAACAGACATGCTGGCTGTTTAATATTTCTTCTCTCAGAGATCTGCCCAAGGGGTTACTGCAGCTTTGCTAAATTCCTATTGTACTCCATTTAACTTTGCAATCTCATCTCGTTCTGTTCCTGTGCATTCTTGGACAATGGAGAAGATATACATGTGCTGCTGATTTTATTAGGAGGAATTGTTGAAGTTGATGCAAGAAAAATACTCAAACCAGATTATAAAAATCTCAAGACACAAATTTTAGAAATGATCTAGTTTTCCATGTTAGAAATGAGAATGCTGAGCTCAGAGAGTTCAAAGAATTTGGCCAATATTTTCAAAGATTACATAGGTGATGAGTGATTAATGATTTATGTTTGAACTCAAGTTGTTTTACTCCCAAGAAATTTGATGTAAGACTAAGTGTTTAGT
>PVJX010015770.1:0-41375 GCA_004027295.1 Dolichotis patagonum
TCAAGATCTGTGTGGACTATGGGTTTCATTCTCCTTCCTCAACAAACTATAAAACAAAATGGTACAACATTATTCCTGCAAACATGTATTCTCCTTTAGTCGTTCTGCAGTTCTTAATCTAGTCAGTGTCAGAGTATTTAATATGACCCATTTTTCATAGAGAATAGTGGTCCCATTTACGGTGCTGAGATTGATAGCACAGTATACCATCAATCCCAAAAGCTCTGATGCGAGCCATGGACTTTTACCAAAAGGTTCCATTCTGGGCTATCAATCTCACTGCTCCCCACTGTCTTAGAGCCCTAAATCAGACTGCCTGATATCTCTCCAGTTTTGTATGCCTGCATCAGCAGTCTGCCTAAGCACGACCATCACTCACTAGCGCTCTTAACTACACTTGCTACAAACACTGAGTCACTTTTCTAATCCTAAAGCCTAGTGAGAAATTCCTGCTGCATTTCATCTCGTACAAATCGCTATACAAGAACCTATTTTGTCACCTGGATTTGGAATAATTGGAAATGTAATGATATTGTTTTATTGGGGTTTTTTGTGTTTGTTTGTAATGGTACATGAACATAACAGGCAGCAAACACTGAGACAATTATATGTCAAGAAACAAAAATTACAAAGATTCATCAAGAAAGAAAATATTTCTTTCTTTATCTAGAAAAAATAGTATTCTATGTTAATGTTGCTATGTGTATCTACCCATAATATGTAGAAAGCCAATTTTCCATTCATCTTGCACACAGCTGTCTTTATTAAAGCCAATGAGTTCGCGTTAGACATCTCCTCAGTTAAGACAATGTCATAGGCAGAGAGAGCTTAAACCAGTAAGGCAAGCTCTCCCAGCTATGATACAGGAAATGCATCCCATCCTCTCCATTTCTCTATCTTTGCAAATCTCTTACCTCAGTTCATTAAAAGCCATCTCTGCTCTCATTTTGGTGGCCAGCGGATGTCCCATGGCCTCGAACTGTAATCCTTCCATATACCTGGAAAGAGAGTATACAGGAAGCTAGATTACTGCACAAATCATTTGAAATTTATTTTTAATAAATATAAATAAATACTTCTTGCAGACATAGCAATAAATGGTTATTTTTATTAGAGTAAGGACTTTTCAATCAATGCTTCTTTCTGGGCCTCACATAATAATATAGCTCCTTCAAGGTACTAAAATCACAGTTGCTCCTTTTATTTAATGTACATATATTTGTATATTCCCACCACTCCCATTACAGTGTAAACTCCTGGAGCAAGAGATGTTTGAAGAAGATTAGGCATTAAATAAATAAATGTAGAATAAATAAATGAAAGGCAGAATAAGTGAATAACTGAGTGAAGTATTCGTGTTTTCCAAAATTCTTTCAGTTCAATTTTTTTAGTACTCTAAATAATATAAGTGGAGAATGGAGATATTGGGAGAATTTCTATTTCAAATCGTCACAGCTTGACAGCTAGTTGAGACTCTTGAGTCCAGTATTCTTTTTTGGTCTTTCTCTTGCCTGTCCAAATTCCCATAAAACTAGCTGGAGTGTAAGTGAACTGTGTGTCTTTGCTTTTATTTGGGGTTTGAAAAATTTGAGCAAAGAATCTCTGCTCATTTCAGCACTGGAGGGCATATGTCTGCTCATGCATCAAACAGGCAGACCATAAAATCCTCCGACAGAGGCTGCATTGGGACTGATGGGGAGCATTGGTCCAGGCTTTCACGAAGGACTTTAACTAAGAGTCTAAATATTTATTGGTGATGTTCTAGATAGACATAAGGGAAAAGAATGTAGAGACACAAAGTGGCTCAGGATCCAGAATTAGTTCATCCTCTCATCCATGAAATGCTTCCCCTAGACAAAGTGAGTGATTCATCATTACCAAAGTAAGCCTTGTACTTTGTTTTCTTAATTCTCGCACTGGTGTCTCTGCCTTTTTTATTCATTTAAGTTCCACCTTTTTTTATAGTCACAATCAGTTTCCCTTATCTTCTGTGGGCCACTCTAGTGCACACTCTGCCTCCCTTTTCTGATCTTAGGCTGTTTACTCTTCCATTTGATTCTTTTTCATTTTTATTTTTATTTTTATTTTTATTTATTTATTTTTGGTACCAGGGATCAAACTCACGACTGCACACTCGCAAGGCAGGCTCTTATGCTGCTGAGGTAAATCCCCAGCCCCTTCCATTTGATTATTAAGCTTGTGCTGTTTTGTAATGTCATATAATTTTTCGTACTTTAAGTGCTTAATTCTGATGTTTATGTGCAACTTTGCACGTTTCTATGATTTATCCCTTCAACACTAGTGAACTTTCTTGGAGGAAAGTGATCATATCTCATACCTATTTGAATAATACAAACAAGACAGTAACCACCAAAGAGCTAAGTATAGATCAATTATTTCAGTGCTAAGGACAAGAAGATTCATCTCATTTTCTCAGTGATTTGGGTTTTTGTATATGCTGCCAAAGTGTGTACCATAAGTTTGTAAATTGTTTAAACTATACCTATATTTTAAAAGCTTCCAAAAACTTTTACATTTATAAGCTAATTATACTCCTATACCTTTTCTTTAAGTTAGTACAGAGGAGGAATTTATACCATGATACTATGATTCTATCCTTAATGAGATGGTTAAAACTAGATTCAGGTCTCCTTAGTACTGTTATTTCATGACTCTTTGTAGTCCAATACATCAAATTCGGTTTTCCAACATGTATTTGAACACACTTTCACCACATAAAATTGAACTGTTAGTTACATTAAAAAGCTTTATAACTTGATAGCCTCTGCACCTATCACTGAAAGTCAGAAGCTTCCCTCCCCTCCAAAGAAAGAAATGGTTGATAATTTCTGAAAACATTCCTTTAATTCAGTACATAGTTGGGTTACAGGAAAGCTCTGATATGCTTAGTGTACTTGCTATTTGCTCAGAAGCACTAGGAAAAAAATCACATAAGCCCCAGAGTACATAGCCTCATATTTGTATCTGTAATATATAGAAGAGAATAGAAAACACAAATTCAATTTTCTCTCTACCACTGAAAGATTAAAACAAAAAACAAATCCAAACTCAAAAGAGTTTTTTAATACAGCAGGGGTTTCTTCTCTGCCTGATCCACATAGATTGAATTTACTTAGTGAACACATGGGTTCGTCTATCAGAAATGTAGTCGTTCATATATTTATCTAGAAATCAGTATTCATGCAAAATAAGTGGATTCTACTTTAATTGTGCACCAGCTGTGACTATAAAGCAAACTACGTGAGCTTTAAAATTGACTCCTTACCACAGACAGAAATGAGGATATAAACTTCTAAAATACAGTTCACTCGGGTCATCATTTAAGAGCTCATGTCTGATACTTCAGAGAAAATTATATTATGGTTATAATGCCATTAATCACACCATGTGTTATGCACATTCAAAAGAAAAATATCATTTCCCTTTATCCATAGTTATATCCTTCCTTGGTGAGAATTGCTTAGTTATTTTCTGTATTGAAGGAAAATAACAGAGGGACATTAATTGCTTAGCTACATGATACTTGATTTCTAAAGCCAAAACATTAACATTTGTAGCAATGAAAGTTAAGAAGACTAAATTTCATAAATAACCTCTTGATTCTCTTTATAGGTTATAAAACAAAACTTGATTTTAAAAGCTGTTAATACATTTTTCTATACAAAAGTATAGAAAATTCACAAAAATTTAAAAGCAAAAACATTTCTTAACTAGAAAAATGAAACAAAGAATCTCCACCATATTCAATGACACTCATTCACTCACATTTCATTCAATTCAGTGTATGTCCCTTATTAGGGTAATACATTTATCAAATGTAGTAGAAATTGATATTTTCACATTGAGCCAAAGAGCTTATGAAAATTTAATGCTGTTAGGAGAGTCAGGAATCTCTGCTTTCAGAAGTATTTAGGGACACTTTTCATTATATTGAGATTTATAATTTCATTTACATATTTTTTCATGCTCCGATAGGTGAGTATGCCAAAATCGAATTTGGAAAGATAAAGCCTACATAGTTATTTTCATTGCTTTATGTTTAGTAGATAAAGTACATCAAATCTATGAAAGTAACTCTGTATTTCCTTGTCTCTTGTTAATAAATATGAACTTTTTAAAGAATTTAAATTTAATGGACTGTCAACTCACAAAGTCTTACTCTGATGGCATTTGCGTGCATATAGTGAAGATTCCCATCTTGGGGGCTCCCATCAGGGTGAAACGCTTGAATGTATGGGTGAGAAAGTCTGGGTCTTGTTTTGTCTCTTTAATATAGAAAACCTCACTGTGAGACACATGAATTAATTATGGTTCCTCTATGTAATGGGGAGAGTAATACCTTTCCTGTTTAACTCAAGAGTTATTAACAATGAAATAAATTGTGTATAAAATCAGTATCATATCAAAATGAAATTATTGAAAACATTGATGAATAAGTTAGCCAAAATTGTTTCTATCTACAAAGAAGTATATGGCAAGGTTCTAAAAAATATCTTCATGTCCTGACACGGATTGTGGTAACACTGCTGTTCTCACACCACACCCCTGAGCTGTTTGTTGTCCTTTCTACTTGTTTCTCTTTTTCACATGTACCATTTTAATCTTTATAGTTCAACAAACAGCTTCTGAGGGAACTGACTGTCCTGCTGCCCCAGGATAGCTTTCTATGGCTGGCACATACTGCAACATTCCTGCTTCCTGACTGATGGTGAATGGCTGAGAAACTTACTTGTGAAATGTGTCCAGATGGGTGGAAGTGTATCCTGTTGTCAGTCTGTCCTATGTATACTTGACATGCAAATCAAATAACAAGTGCTGCTAGGCCTTTGGCCACCTGATTGGTTGTGGGGCAGGAAAATAGATTCGATTAACATCTAGAGAGCACCACAGAGATCTGTAATTAATAAAATGTAGCGTTTCCAGGTGACTGCCATCAAGCATGTTGTACAGATCACTTGCTGAACTCATAAAATTGAATGTTGTTAAGAATTTTAAAATTCTATGATGTATTGACAGGACAGAGTAAAAGTCACATTCTCTGGAAAACATTTTATAATATTCTAAAATCAGAGCACTCATTACTATCTAAAAAGGATTCAGTCATTTTATAGAATTAACCATTGATTCCAGGTCTGTGATGTTTTTTAAAGTTAGAGGCTATAGATAGGTAGATGGAACCTATAGAGGTTATAGATCAGATAGAAATGGGTGGCCAAGTTGACAAGTAGTCACTTCACTGAACCCCAGTAAAGTCTGATGAGGATAAGTGTTAGCAGTAGACAAGGAGGCAGAAGTAGACTCTGGAAAAAGGAAGAGAATGTGAGAGTTGAAAGGAAAAAAGATGTGGAGACAATAAAACAAAAGAAATAATTGTAAACGAAAAATAATGCTATATAGTTGAGAAACACACCTACACACACACACCCACACATACACACATACACAGAGAAAGGAAAATAATAAAAGAAGGTACCCTTTTAGTAAGGTGTTTTGCTTCTATTGTTCAGGAAATCGTTTTCTACAATTCTGATTGCTTTCCCTTCAATTCTAACTTACTCACAATGTGAACCATCTTTTCCTTAAAATGGGAGAACTAGTCAGTATCTGAATATTCATTTCTAAGATATTTCCTTTTATTCAATTTTACTTTTCCCTGTGCTTTCGCAGCTATGGTTCAGTAAATCTCCTCTCTACATAAAAACAGCTTCTGTCACCACAAATGCACTGGTGGAATTGACAGCGCTCCTTTGGTGGCCATCTGCATGGCTTTTGAATGCTGCTACCTCAGGCAGCAGCCACCTTTTGGTTACTCTGGATGAGTCATAATGAGATAACTGGTCACATTTAAAGAGTTTCAGTATATTTCTGCTCTGCGATTACCTGATGACTTCAAGTAGGACCTTGAATACTTCTTTTCGACCTCGTATATTTTGCAGGCTGTGAGGAGAACTTTGCACTCTGTGGAATCCCCTATGCGCTTCTCCATATACTACAATTTATCCAACAAGAATATTTCATTACTAAAGAATAATATGGATCAGATATATTGTGAATATATATTCACAATACTGTGTAGCAAGGTCATGTGCTTTAAATACTAACTCAAGCAGAAGTTTTCTCTTTCCCCACTTTTCTCTATTAGGAGAAAGAGAAAAAGCACACACTTTAATCTTTCCTGTGTTTGTTTCTGAAAGAATTTGCCAGTTGAAAGGATTATGCTCAGATTCTCTGAGCTGAGTTTTTAAATTAAGAGAAATCTGAGTGGATGAGGAACATACAGGGGAAAACTAAAGGATTTTATAAGATGGATAGGAAAGGCCAAAAATAATATGGCAGAGCCAAGTAAGTGGTTGGGCTATTTCCTTGAGAAGGATTCTGTCGGTGGGGGTAAGGCATGGCAGCTCACTAGACAGCAATACAGAAGCAATTGTCGCTGCTAGTAGCAGCCTAGTTCCTGTGTGCTGTGCATGTTTCCTTGCACGTGAGTGCCTTGCTTTGCCTACACTGAAGTTGAAGCAGATGGCCTTCCCATTTGGCCTGGAGCAGACCCTCCTTCTCTGCCTCCAAGAAGCTCTACAACATGACTAGGAACCATCAGCTGTGATAATAAGCACCCACACTCCAGGAATGCCATGTGACTTCTCCCAGACCAGTTTTGCTACCATCCTTATACTCATTCACATAGACTCTTAGACACTGTTGAGAAAGGTCACTCAGAAAACACGGAAGTACTTTGAACTGAGGGAATTAGGAGGGCCTCAGAAGTATGAAGGTAACAAACTCACTCTCACCTTTCTATATGAGAACTAGTTATAAAGAAATTTTCTAACCTAACTTGCCTGAAAATAGATCATAAAATCCTCATTACAAGGGCTTCCTGCCCTACACCCAGGAGAAAAGAATACTACACAGAGATGTCAAGAACAAATCTGGGCAGGTTAACACTAGAACAAGTCTTTTTTTGTCCATTTCTATAATTTTGGCTATTTTTCATTGAATCTCAGCAAGAAAATATTTTTCCAGAAGTCTTTGGGTTATTTGTGAAGGTTCCATGTCACATAAAACTTTGATAAAATAAGTTTGCTGTTTATTTTTTCTCCTGTTAAATTTTGTTAGAGGAAGGACAGCCATGACTTATAATGGAGAGAAAATGATTCAATACATAGACAATGTTTCATAAGCTAGAGTGTGAGAAAAGTAGAGGCCAGGCCAAGGACCTTCAACTGGTTGAACCTGGGGAAAGTCATGGAAAAAAATCTGTTCATGACTCCATTACACTGTCCAACATAGTAAATATACATTTACCCAGGACACTTATAAATTTGTACCAACCTTTTCTAATCTAACTCAGGTATTTAGCTTTTGACTAACTCAGCTAGACATGAGAAGGATATGGAGATCCTAGAAATAATTTTATTTTGAAACATTGACTTTGTGAGGTAATTTACACACATCCACACATGCACAGGTGCACTCACCAGACCAGTCATTCCTTACAGTCATTTGATGCAGGACCCAGTCACACTGAGAGTCTAGCTTTTCATGCCATACTGTGGGCTAAAACTAATGCCTGAAGGACAGAAGACAGGGATACTAATGGACAAATAATTATTTCAATTAGTGTTTACTGAGTCTACAAAATCAAAAGCCTTGTCCTGACTTTGTAGACGGACAGATTGATGTATTAGTGCAGCCCTTGTTTTTAATGAAACTTGGAATAGTACAAGAACGGAAGGCAAAACAGCATGATATTTGACAAGATAGCTAATTTGAATGCATGAATGGAAAAATGATACATGTAAACATACACAATAGTCACCTCTATCCAAGACTGTGTTTTCCTTCCTTTAATTGCCAGGTTAATTATCAGAATGAATGCTGCTGTGTTATTTGTGTTATGTTTAAGCAACCTTATTTTACTTAATAATGGCTTCAGAGCAAAATAGTAATTGACAGAGACCATTTTGAAATAGTGCTGAGCAGGTTTTTAATTAATTAATTGCCTTTTTTGTAAAAATCAACTAAGTCTATCCCATGACTAGTTGATTTGCCCAGAGTGGTAGTGGCGGCATGCAAAAAGTAGAATTCTCCTCGTCAACATTTACAGTAGAGACCTGTATGGTCTGTGGCACTGTGATGCCACTGAAGGCAAGATAAAACCATAGCTGAGGACACTAATTCACTCAGAATTCAGAGGGCCTGTCAACCTTAGAGATAAGACAGTTCTCTCAGCAAGATTGGGAATGTCTTTGTTCTAACTTCTCAAGGCCTTGCTCATTTTTGCATGCCTTTTGCCTCACATGAACCCTCCACTTTCCTACACACCACTTATATGTTAAGGACCCAATAAATACTGACAGTCCAGAGAAATCTTTGTCTTAGTTTCAAGAGAGCTTTGACCTTCCTGGATCCCCACAAACTATCTTGTATTGTCTCTTTTATTTATCCTTCACTGTTCACTTGTCCAGGGGTTTGGGAGACTGCAGTTCCTAATTAATAATAATCTTACAGTTTGGATGTGTCAAAGGGAAGCCATCAAGCACTTACCTTAGCTACTTTTTACTCATCACTGAGACAAAATACCTGATGCCCAAAGTTGGGAAAGGAAAGGTTTATTTCTTACAGTTTTTGGAGGTTTCAGTCCATACTCAGTTGGCTCCAAGGCTGGGTGGCATGGCAGGGCCGCAGTTCATGGTGGCTGCAAACACCAAGGCAGACATCAGCAAGAGAGAGAGACTCCTTCTTCCAGCCACTACATTGTATGCTGGTTCCACCCCTACGGTGTATAGCACTAACACCACAAGTTCTAGACAATGAACCAATCACAAATGCACAATGCAAATGCATGATGCCTGGGGGCCACAGACATAAACCATGACATACTTTTTTTTATAAATGAAAAGTGAAAGTTTGTAACATTATAAGGAAAGAAGAACATATCCTGAGACTGCTGTGCTCTACAGTAAAAATAAAACATTGTATATACAGAGTTTGGTACTGTCTTCAGTTTTAGCCAATGAAATGTGTCCCTTGCCAGAAATGAGGGACTACTAAGTAACTAGGTGAGCCATTAAAACAGTGAGAAACTGTGACGAAGATAATTACTTAAAAATTAGCTATCGGTGGTAAAAAGACAGTAGAGAAAATAAACAACTTTTTAAATTCAAATCTCTTTAAGGAAGAGTAGACTGAATTATCAAAAATGGGTGAATCAAAAGGCTTTAAGAAATAGATAGGGACAAGTATCCTAAACCTGAAAAAACAAGGTTATATTTGAAAAGTTTCTACAACTGAAGAATTCCCTAGGTGTCTGATTTCTTTTATGTGTTTACAGAGGGAATGATTGAGCACAGAAGCCTTAGGATGAAGGCCTCCTGGAATGAGTATGTGGTTAGAGGACTCAACTACCTCCTGGGTATTCCCAGACCTGCCCAAAGCAATAGACACTGGATCATGGCAGATTCACTTCAATGGCAGCATTGGATAGTAGAGAGAGAAGGTGACAAGGATGCTTCCACTGTGAACTAAAGCTTTGGCTACTTCCTGATTTTTCAGCATTGTAGAACAACCTCAGTTCCCCTATGACATGGTATGGTTCCTGAGTTAAGGAACACCCTGTGAAGCCAACATACAACTGAAGATATTCTTCCTTTGATTCACTAGACTGCAGGCTGATGTATTTCATTCCATCAAAGTGGAATGGATCCAAAAACTCAGCTGAATTAAAACTTCAAGCAAAACCCATAGCTGGAAACTCAGAGGAAACATTCTTGATGTAGAGCAATTTAACAGTGTGATAGCTCCTACTACTGATATTAAAACTACTGCAAACTAAAAAGATAAGGTGATTGTGATAAGGGCAATTCAAAACATTAGGGTAATTTGAACTTGGTAATAAAAAATAGAACACAAAAGATTCTTTACATTCTCCACAAGGTAAGTATCTGATAATTTTTAGAGTAAGTCACTGATATAGGGAAATTCCTACAAAAACTAACATTTATTATTCACTATTCTATTAAAGCCAGTTCAACTCTCTTCTCTGTGATGAAGAAAACCAAGGAAAAGAAGATAGGATCTTACAATAATAAGTCTCCACACTGCAATTTAGCACGAATTTAGCAATTCCATTAGTAAGCACACCCAGCTCATTAAAAGCAGCAGGCTAACCTGTCTATAAATCACCTCATGATAATCAAATATTGGCAAAATAACTAGATAGGAAATACAGTGTCTGTCTGAAATATTAGCAATTAATCATAAAATAGCCAGTTTCTCTAAAATGTCATGCATTTTACTATATGCTAGTATTTTTTAAATGAACTAAAATGTTTCTTTTTAATTTTTAAATGGCATTTTCTTTTTTTAGTTTCAAAAATACACTTAAAAGTTATTGTCTTCACCAGTGTTCATTCAATTTCTGTAGAAACTGGACTTAAACAATTAAATAGAGTCTTTTCAGGTACCCAACACAGGTCAAGATAACTATTTCTTTCTATAAAATCAAGCCAAGGAGAGACATTAATGCAGACAGCAAAGAGGTCTATATCAAAATCTCCTATAGGACTCTGATTTGGCAACATTTTTCCTAACTTAAGAGATGGCCTACTTCAATTTTTAAGTATGTATTTCATGAAGTTAAGAAGTTAATCAAATTAAAACATAGATTTTAAGATTTCCACTCACTGATCCTAGTTTTGTCTTTAAAGTAAAACAAAACTACTGCCACTTCCATCTCAGATTATTATAAACATTTGTATTGTGCCCATGGTTTTTATTAGCCTTTTTGTCTCCAGTTCTTTTAACTACTTACTAGTGCACTATGGTTTCTGAGTTCTTTTCACTTTTTATAGAGACTAAAAGGCTACAGAGGCATGCTTGTGAAAAAAATTATGATTTTTACATTTACATTACAAAAAAGTAAGTCTATGAAATCACTTTAGTTATATATCCAAATCGAGCTGTTTTCTTGACTATTTTGATAGAAATCTCCTCTTTTAAAGTGAAAGTAATATCCATTTTCTCAAAAGATTTTAAAATGCTATCAATAGTCATAGATAGGCTCTTTTATATGATAGAAGTGCTTATTAGCAGACCTGTTTCCTATAATTCAAAATTATCTATGGAAACAAACATCTTCATTCTAAATATCCAGTGAATCAACTGATTTACCTAGAATTTCTGTGAATTCACTCAACAAATATTTATTGAATGCTGAATGACAGTCAGGCCTGGTGCAAGGTCTACTGATAGTGAACAAGGACAACTTCATACTTTGAATTTATATTTTCCTCAGAAAGGATCCTTTGATCAAATAGCCATATGTAGTATTAAATATGATGTTATGGATAAAATCTACCAGGCACCATCAGAAAACAGAGTAGGCACTTCTGTACAGGATGATATTAGAATAACTAATCCAAGTAAGACATAATAGTGGATGTGAGCCAGTGCTATCTGAAGAAATGGAACTTGTCAAAGGCAATCCCTTGAATTCAACCTTGAGTGATTGATTGGACTCTGGCACCTCTGACTGTGAACTGAACACAAGAGGAAAAACAAGAGTGGGAAGGAAGAAAAGGAGTTTGATTGAGGCTACAATGATTTGAAATGCTATCAAAACATCTGAGTAGAAAAGTCTGAATGCAAGAGTGTTGGACTTGTAGGTGGTAATTGTAATAAAAACTCCCCCTTTAGTATCCTTTGTAGATGACACCGACAAGGGGAGTACAATGTGTGAGCTTGGAGTGTATAACTTTCCACAACCCCACTGCCCCCCCTGCTGTAACAATCACCTATAAGGCTAAAAATAGTCAGTTCCTAGTAGTGTTTGGAATATTTGCAGATTTCTGTGTTTGGAATATTTGCAGATTTCTATGTCCCAAGAGGAAGCGCTCCCCACACAATAACCCCTAACTGAATGTGGAGTTCCCTTCAGCTATTAGGAATATTCATGTGATCATTAGCCTACAATAAACTACCTCTGGCAAACTTTTCTTCGAAATTGGAGATGTAAATCTGCTACTGCCTTCTCATTTGAAAAATCACTTTCCTGAGATTCTTTTTCAGAAAGTACCTCTGTCCCATTTCTTTACTCCCTGAATTGGAAACTCAGAAGAACAACAGAGCAAAAATGAATCCTAGAGCTTATCTGTTTGTCACAGATGAAGAAACTCAACAAATGACATAAACAAAGTTGAAAGTCTGTTCCTCCTCCTAACCTAAGCCCACTTGTTTTTTTCTTTCTTTTTAAAATATTTTTAAAGTGAGAATGGAACACACTGCTCAAATTAATAACACATTATCTGCATTCCAGTTACTGAAAAAGAAATCTAATGTATTTAAGCAAAAATCATGTTCTTGACCTCTCTGCCTTCTGATACTGCTGCTTGTAAGGTAATAATAAAATTTTACTCAAGATACTGTGTTAAGTCTTCACCAAAATTGTCAGGTTGGTCAGTGACATGGATTTCTTAAATTAGTGAGTGGAGGTAAATTTCTGATCTTTTCTGAAGAACATCTATTTGTTTCCAAATTATAAGGAAATTCAAATACTGTCTGGCTCAACTTCCAATTCAGTGGATTTCTTGTAGAACAAAACTCTCAAGAAAGCCTTTATTCATTCTTGGGATATAGGTTTAAGAAAGGTTTTGTCATCATTATCATCTTATCCTCTGGTAAAGAATGAAATATTATTAATAAAAACAACCTACAAACCTGGTTCTGCTTACTCTTTGGGGTTTTAAATCAAAATCAATGTGACTTTTTAAAGCAAACCCTGGGTAGAGTTTAAAATGCTGAACATGCATGAATTATGCATGTGTACAAAGTCTGCAGCCTCAGGTGTATTGTTAGTAAATCAAATGCCATAAATATAAATCCATTCTAGTAGCTTATTTGAGGTGACAGTGGCTGCTGCCCCATGTAGCACAATGTTAACACAGTGAATAAGAAAATCACTGTTTGCATTAAGTGATGCTGATATGCATAGTTGTTTGAAGTGGTCCAGTGATTATGCTGTTAATAAAAGCTGAAGTAATGGTGATTGAAAACTCTGCTAAATCCTTTAATGATTTGGTCATATACTTTCTGTTGAATGTTGAATACCAACCTTGTGCAAGTTCCCATGTTGGGACTCACAAATGCAGAAGACTGGGTTCTGTCCTTCTATTAAATCATAATCTACCATGTAATATACATGTGTAATTACAACAACACGTAACAAAAAAGCAGTGAGCGATGTTATATGTTCTATTCAAATTGACTTGCTTTACTATTGTCTTGCAAATTGACCTGCATTATTATTGTTTGATATTTCCCAAAATCATTCAAGATGAAATTCTGCATTGCATAACAGTCTGTTGGTAACAGAATGTAAGAACTAAACATCGATCTGCCCACACTAGTCTTCGCAGAGTTATGAGAACTATGTATGACTTTGTCAAAAGATAATTTGCTATAATAGCAACTCCAAATATATACATGCATATATATATTCATATTCCATGTATGATGTCTAATATATACAAAATGTATATTAATATAACCATATATAACATAATTCATATTTATATATCATTTTATACATTTTTGTATATGTTTGTGTTAAATTTATATATACCTAAATATATGCAATTTGCATAGTATTTTCAGAACCATCATTGTATTGCATAGTACTGTATAGAACCAACTATCTTTAGATCTAAGTAAAGTGTATTCTCTTAAGCATTCTGGGAACAGTAACTATGGATAATAGAACTCCCAAAATTCTTCAAAAGGTAGCTTCACCCAGGGTAAGAAATATATATTATCAAAAGATCATGGTCTCTCAAACACATATAAAAGTAATTAGCCTAAGAAACTCAGCTTCTCATAATATAGGGAACAGCCTGAAGGAAGGCAGTCACCTTCTATCTCATTCAAAATAGACTAAAAAGAAATTTAATTTCTAGCTAGAGAGGCAAGAGATTAGATAGCCTTGGCAGAATGAGCTCTGAGACTTGGTAAAACTTAAATATGAGTATTTTATAGCAGAAATTTATTAAACTTAACCACCTCTGTGGACTATCTCTTTGCCAAGATCAATCCCCATTCCAATGTTTCCCCATGGACTACACAAATGATAACAGAAAAAACTTTCAGTCTGTCACTGTAAAAGCTGTAGGCCTGTTTCATATTTCATCCATGTAGGAAGGTGTCCTGGAGGGGACACCAGGCTGTGAAAAAAGGCAGAGATTCTACTTGATTTCTTAGACTATAACTGAGAGGTCACCTTCAGAGGGATCACAGGATGAGAACAAAGCCCTGACTCCTCCTCCTGAGAGATCCTAACACTGATGGATCTGACTTGCACAACTAGACTTCCACAACTAGAGCAGACTACGTCTTTAATACAAGTCATTACACTTTAGGTCTATATAATTCGTTCTTCCTAAAGCCTCAAAGCATTTTTCTTTTCATTTTTCATTTTATCATCATTGATTTTTTCTTAGGTAACCACAGAAAGATAATATATTCTTTTATTTTATAAGTAGAACAAGATAGGTCAGAATAGGAGGAAGTCCAAAGATGGCAGACCAGTAGGTAGCAGGAGAGGGACCCTCTCTGAGAGAGACAGCTCAAATGCCAGAATAAAACACCCTGGAGAGACCCAAACACAGAGAGATGGACTCTCACAACCCACGAAGAAACTAAAGTGCAAAAAACTGCTTGAATATGAGGTTCTGGGGCTACCATCAGAGAAGCTAAAATCAGCAAGCACAGCGCCCTCCTCGAGCCACCTGAATCCAAGCCATCTGAGCCGAAGGGACTAGCTTGAGCTGCCAGAGCATGGAGCTGAATAGCCCTGTGTGTGGCTCACCCGGACCAACCCTGCACATGACCCACCCAGAGGCACTGTGAATTCTCACCGCAGCCTCACTGAAGTTGGAGGTCAGGGAACCCAGCAGCTTTCACGGACCAGCATCAACACGCAGTGAGTGACCTTCCCACAGGAAAGGGTAAAACCGACTGGATGACATGTTGAATTTGGGCAGGAGAGCCCTAACTCCATAAGGAAGTGGCTTCAGTTGGTTGCTCCCTTTGCCAAGCAGACTGGTGGGATCTGCTTGGATTGGGATGTGCCCCTGGCCAGGACCCAGTGGGTTGCTACAAACTAATTCCCTGAGCACAGCGCACACTGATGCAGTGAAGGCCTGCAAAGGTTGACTGGCCCAGAGGGGAGGAGCCAGCACACACTGCCTGTGTGAATTCTAATCTCTGATAGCCTATTGAAGTGGCCAAAAGCTCCTAGCCTGCACCCTCTAGAGGAACCTTAACCAACAAGAAAAGGGTCTAGGAATTACACTGTACACTTGTATGGAAGGAACCAAAAACATGACAAAAGGGAGAAACAAGAAAAAACTCCCAGGCCCCAAACCTGAGAACATTGATCCAGGAGAGGTAAATACAAAAGAGATTGAGGGCAACAAACATGCAACATCAAACACAGTGGTAGCAGACATAAAGAGATATCTTCAGGACCTTGTCAGTGGGACCAAAACTGAAATATTAATTCAAATTAAACAAGAGATAAGTAGATTAATAAAAGAAAGGCTGGGCACCTCTCAAGAAGACACAGACAGAAGAATGGAGTAACACATAAGGAGAGAAAAATTTAAAGAAGATTACAGAAAAAAACCTAGAATTCATGAAGCAGATTCAAAGAGATTATCAGGAAACTATAGACTCCATAGAAAGCTGGCAAAACTGCTTGAAATAAACCAAAGATAGACTATCAAAAATTGAACACAGGCTTGCAATGTGTGATCATGAAAGGGAAGATCTCTTAAAAGTAACAAGGGAGCAGGCAGTAAAGGTACAAAGACTGGAAGACAACAAGAGGCTCTATAAGTTAAGAATAAAGCATGTGAATGAAGAAGCAGGTATAAAAACAGAGGAATTACAATGGCTATTCACAGAAATTATTAACGAAAATTTCCCAAGCATAGAAAAAAGAAATGATATGCAGATGTATGAAGCATACAGAACTCCAGCCACCTACAACCAAAACAGAGCTACACCCAGACACATAATAATCAAGATCCCAGAAATTCAATATAAGAACAGAATATTAAAATCCATCAGAGAAAAGAAACAGATCACCTGTAAAGGAAAACCCATCAAAATCATGGCAGACTTCTCGACACAAACCATCAGATCAAGAAGAGCTTGTAGTGAAGTAATTCAAGTGCTGAAGAAGAACAATCTCCAGCCCAGAGTGATGTATCCTGCAAAACTCTCTCTAGAAATTAATGGAGAAATAAGATGCTTCCATGACAAAGAGGAACTAGGAGAATTTGTGACCACCAGTCCAACCCTACAAAAAATACTGAAAGACATTCTAGGGAGAGAGAACAAGAATACGAGCATTTCAGGAACAGTGGCAGAGAGGCCTCAGTGAACAGAGCAGATAGTGGAGTGGAACAGACAAATAGACAGCCAATGGCAGGAAAACAGAATAGCAGAAATAAGGCAGAGAAGATTGGCTGTAATCTCTAGTATAGATGGCCTTGAAATATTAACAGAGAGAAACACAGGCAGAGTAGATCAGGAGATAGGGTCCATTGAGATGCTCTATATAGGGAGGCAGCGGGACCCAAAACAAGCAGTGCACCCCATGGGAGTAAAGGGGAAGAACTGTCTAAAAAAGGGAGGCAGAGGATATTGTTAATTGGGTAACAAGATTTAAAATTTACATTATTCTCACCATTCTGCTTGAATGGATTATGTGCTATACCAGTTTGTCTACTTACACTAGACTTGAGGACATGGTCAGCTATCCCAAAAATAAGAGGACATATTATGGTAATCGTCCCTAATTTTCCTATCAACTTAATCTGAATCCTTTATAACTTATACTGTCTTATTATGACTGATTTTATTTGAATCTGGGTTGTTAGATTGCTACTTTGTATTGACTGAGTTTATTTAAATCTGTTATGATTGATAGCATCAAGTCTAAGAGTATAGGCAACTACACTGAAGATGACAAGATTCACTAAGATACCCACTCTAGTTTGATTATTACTTGCTTTTGAAGTCTTATAATGTCTCCAATGCTTCATTTTTATTAATGTTGTTATATACTGCTGAGACATCATGGTAACCATTGTAGATCACCTTGTATTGCAGTTTTATGTGACTTTTTTGCCTCATGCTTTTCTAGGAATAGTTTTGTTTTATCTTGCTTTGTTTTGTTTTTACCTCTAATACAGAAATCATAGATATACATGTACAGACTCATGTATGCATAGTGCTTATAAACAGTTTACGAGAACCAATTATATAACACATGTTGAAATGAACAACTACTTTGAAGAAAAAGAGACACTACAATACCCAGTGCTGATTCCATAATGTCATGATGTGAAATCCAGCAAAACTATCACTTTTTGTTCAAAGTGATTTTAGCTTGCTTTGTCTTGTTTAAGTTCAACACATATGAAGGTATGGACAGCTGTATTGAGGAGAATGAGACATACTATGACAGCCATCCTTGGCTTCCCTAATGTCTGATCTTGAAGACCTGAAGTGCCTTCCTCGTCTTGCTCAGATCAATTCCATGCTATGTTGTTTCATTTGAATTCCCTATATGTGACAATATGGACAACTATTTGGAAGAAAACAAGAGTCAGTGTGATGGAGGGTGAATATCTCTGATTGTCTAGGTTTGAAATTTATGTCTCTTACATTGCTTTCTTGTGATCCGCTTTGTTTTGCTTTGTTGTGTTTAATTTTACCCTTTTGATATAACTGCATTTATATTTGAGTGGGTAAGATGGATGACCATATTGCTGTTTTTGTCAGATCATGGAGCAGAACTGTTAGCAGACTCACTGTTTGAATGTCTACTTTACATGTTTATCTTTGTAATTTGAACAACTATTTCCAAGAAGTCAGTATGTAATTTGTCAAGTAATAATTTCTTAGGATTTTTTGTTGTTGTTCTTTTCCTTTTTTCCTTGGAATTCTGTATTGTTGCTACTCTTTATTCTGTTTTGTTTTTTCTCTTTAAATAAAATTTTAAAAAAAGATAGGCCACAATAATACTATGACATTGTGAAATAAAGCATCTTCCAAGTTCTTGACAATGATCTAGAGTCTACCAATATCTGAATTCCCATACTGGAGAAACTTGAGCTCGATCTCTGATCTCCCATCTCCTCTGACTTTCAATTTTTGTTCAAATAATTCTCTCCAGGCAGGAGCAGCCAGAACTTCTTGCTGTCATCTTCTCTTTACATACCCCTGGGAACTCCAACCAAATTTCCCTATACATACTGACCAGCTGGTTTCAGGTAATTCATGTACTATGCCTGTCATATTAATATATGTGGTAGACTCTTCTGGTAAATAATGCATGGCATATGTTCAAAAGTCATTTGGATCCACTCTACTGACATCCACCCCTTAACTCAGCAATCGAAATTATATAAATTATACTCTATTCATCTTTATTAAAAGAGCTATTTCAAAATTTCTAGCAAAGAATTTTCCTATGCCTTTTTGTTTATATTCCTTTCATTTAAGATTATTCTCTTTTACATTCCATTAAAAACAAGAGTTGTTTTCTATGATAGTTCATTCATGTAAGTTAATTTGCACATTTATTCCATCATAAAATCTAAGAAATTTGTGTAGGCTTTCCATTGATCTTCTTCTAGAAATCAACTTTGAAAAAACTCCAAATTAAGCATAAGAAGAATTGTTAAGTAACTTCAATCCTGTAAAGAAAAAAAAGCATGAGTTAAATTTCCATGCATATGTAATATATAAATATGTACATAATACATTTTCAGATACAATTAATGACAACTTTTGAGGTAGCAGCATCATACACCAAAGTGTGCCAGGCACATTCTTCTCAGTATATCTTCTAAGTTCTGTACTGTATTGGGATTTGTATTCTGATTTGAGGTAGTGTTTTTTGTCAACACCTCCTTACCTTGGCATGATTTTTTTATTTTATAGGTAACACATCGCCACACCTATAAGATACAAGCTTTATAACCAACACTCCCTTGAAAAGAAGTGGCTTATTTTGTCTGTTTCTATGGCTATTAAAACCTGATTACATTTCTCAACTGTTGTCCATCCTTTCCAGAAAATAATTTTCATAACAATGGTGATCATTCATTAATTTCGATGACAACTTTATGAAAGACTATTATTGGTCCTATTTTACATTTAAAGAAACAAGCCAATCTAATTTGCTCCCAGGCAAGCATATCCAGACTCTTCCATTTGTCCTTTGAGCTCTATTGTTTTTACAATTCCTTTTTCTTTCTGTAACTATACGAGGCTTGAGGAGTAAGTGGCTAGTAACACAAAAGATTAACACAAAATATTTTGCATGTTTCCAACATAAAGAGGTGTTAAATGTTTGATATGGTGGATAGACCAATAAACTCTGATCTGATCATAACATTCCTATGCATATATTAAAATATCACAGTACACTCCTATAAATATGTGCAATTAGTATATGTCAATTAAAAACAAAAATAAGAATATTCATTGAGATTACATAACTCAACCCTAAAATAAAGTAGTACACAATTATTTACAAAGGTATTCTAAGCATAAAAGGTTATATAAAAATTCAAATACTATTTGGTGCGAAGGTAGTCTTTGGAGTTACTAATCCTCTTTTTAAAAATAGTTCCAGTTCCTATGAATAGTACTTGCCTACCCTATCCATGTTCCTCTCTATTCCTCTTGTCTTTCTCTCAGATCGTATAAGTTGAGCAATGGCTGTAGTCTCCGTGCTTTGAATTTGGCCAATAATTTCCTTAACATATATCAAATCACTGTGAACTTTTGCTCCATTATCTCACCTGACTGCCATTTTCATTTCATCTTCATATTTCTATATCGTATGCTTGCTTCTGATTCTACTTCTTACTCTGGCAACCTTTTAAGTCTTTTCATGTGGTCTGTGAAATTTGGAACTCCTAATCCATCTTTATTTTGCACATTTTGTAGGTCTGAGCACTCCCTGTAACTCTGACAATGAGACTATAATAGCATTCCTGCTACAGAATTGCTAAACTGGCTACTTGTGCCAGTTTCTCTACCACAGAGTGGATCTTTGGGCTGAAGCAAACTATGCTCTGAGAAGAGTTTGCACATGAGTTCACAGTTTCTCTGTGGAGATCATCTTTGTCTCCCACTAGACTGAAAAACTTTGAGTAGAGCAGCCATGCTTTCTTTATGTCACCCTAGGTTAGCACAGTGCCTGGCAGGTTTTAGTGTGTGATGAAAAGCTCTCTGAACTGAAAGAAAATTTATTTTTTAATCTGCAAGATGACTGATGGAGAGAGAAGGTTGAGGGAGAAAAAGAACTAGAATAAGGCTCAGGCATAAACCAAAAAGGCTCGTTAAAATGCAAGAATGGTTTGGGGATATAGCCCGGTGAGAGAATACTAGTCTAGCATATGCAATACCCTAGTTGTATCTCCAGACCCACAAGAAAAAAAGAACTAAAATGCAAAACTGGTAGTTAAAGGAAAACAGGTATGGGAAAAGTTCATTACTAGAGATAAAATGAATATTTAAAAACTATAATATTACAACCTAAGTGCAGGACAAACTAATTGTTTACTGGTACAGCTCAACTAAGTTTATAAGGAAGCCATAAAACTGTGTTCAAAGATATATTGATGCTGATGACAATGTGTAACTAGCTAATAACCCATCATTTTCCAAAAAAAGGATGGCCAAGAAAACATAAATGCATTCACAAAAGGATAATGTCTCAGATGAAACTCCTCCTTGGGGAAATGAAATTAATGCATGATAAACTGTTAGAAAATCATAGAAAGCAGTATCTAATAAACTAAATTATGTATTATGAATTAACTGCTTCACTTGCTTATTTATTAGACAATAATGAGACATGTGCTTCCTTGAGTTGCAGACATAGAAAAAACAATTTGAGAGTGAAAACCATTCCTATAGCAACATTCTTAATAGCTGTTAAACCTATTAAAGGGAAATTATAGTACCTACAACTGCCAAGAAACAGTCAGTCGATAGGTCCAGATGGATTTGGTTGGATATGCTACAGAATATGTCTCAGTTACCAAAAACATCTGAAGAGTTGAGAAGCTGCCCAATATTAGAGGTTTTTGTTCTTTACTTCAAACTGTTTCTGCACAATTGTATTGATCATATGCATTTGTAATCCTTAACAAATTCAGCCTCACAACAATTCAGCCTCAAAACAACACCTAAAATCAGTCAACTGTCTTACAAACTCCAAATCCAAACTACCACATATAGAGCTTTTGTAGTAATGATAATTTGGGGGCTGGTAATCAATCCCAACCCAAAAAATTTTCTCAGGCCATTTCTGAACGAATTTTCTCTGATGCTTCACTTTGGAAAACTGCCTATGAACTGTTGTGTTGTGGTGAATCTAAATATGTGTTTTAATCCAGCTACAGGGCTGCATTAAGTCACTGCTCAGTAGGGCGCTGCATGTGCAGTGAATGTTAATATGATGAAACACTGGTTATAAGAAATAAATTTTAAAGGTTCTATATTTCTAAGTCTGAAGGAGCCACTTTTACTGCTCTAAATGTTCCTCCAGATAACACTCTATGGGATTCCAGACCTGAAATGACAAACAACCCTACTTTGGAATTCTATATGTTGAATTGTGATTTACAGAATAGTCCTTCTTTTTGTAAGAGAAGAAAGTAATTCTAGCCTTATAGTTTATGACCACAAACTTTCCCTCTTCCAGTAATGCAATTGTTGTTTGGGGGGAATTATGGAGGAAAAAATGAATTAAATAGAGTCTTTGCCATTTAGTGAACCCACTGATTTTATCACCAACAGATGATAAGGTTTTGAAGCCTAGCTATACCACCAACCTCCCACCAGGAATAGACTTGCTTTGAATTTTTCTAAATCTTTTCTTTTAACTTCTTATTCAAAAGGCTAGGTAAAGAACTTGACTGAAACTTTAGGAGAGTATTGAAAAAGTATTTAATAAAGTTCACTCAATTAAGAAATTATAACAACATAATTAAGAAGAACTAATCTTGCTATAAATTTTAAAAAATAATTCAGCTGAGAGCTTTGCTACTATTCAAGTCAACAAATAGATTATGAAGCTAAGAATAAAGTTCAAAGTAAATAAATTGCAATGATTGTGTTAGTCAGACTTCCCTTACGTCTTCCATCCTCAATTTAAAGAAGACACTGATGTTGAGTCAGTTTGAGAGGTTTCAGTCCATGGCGGACTCTGAGGCAGACATCATAGTGGAAAGATATAGCAAGAGAAGAGTTACTCAGGTCATGGCAGCTAAGAGACAGAGAAAGAGCTCAAGAGGAAAGGGCAAGGAACTTTATTGTTCCTGAGGTCACACAATCATGACCCAACCAGACACATCCAGAGTGTGGTTTACTAATCTAGGTGTTTTTCAAAAGGATCAGGTTGACAGCCATGATTATCCATCACGATTACTGAAAGTGTGTTAGAACCTTTTAAATGGCTCTGGATAGCTTAGAACATTGATTTTTACATCTCATGGCTTACATGTTCTTTTCATTTTTAATTTTTATTTCCTGGCTTACAATCCATATATACTATATATCTTGCGATCTCACTAAATACACTTATTACTTTTAGTATATTTTTATATATTTCTTAGGACTTTCTGTGTAAATAGTCATGTTCTATAAATAAAGACACCTATAAGTTTTGCCCAATATTGTCATTCCTTTTTCAATGAATAGCACTGGACTTTCATTAATAAAAATAGCATTCCCTAAATGGAATTTTTAGTTTTATAACTAAAATCAGAACAATTTTAATAACTAATGCTCAAACTTTTTTTGTAATTTATCATGCTACTTTTTATTTTAGTGCCTGTTTCCCTATATACTTGCAAAAGCTGGATGTTACTAATATTTTAAACTTTTATTAATTTGATGAATTATAAACAGGCCTTTAAGGCTTTTAAAATGTGCATGAATATGGTATAAAACACAAACTTTAAAAATATATTTTTAGGGCTGGGGATTTAGCTCAGCGGCATAAGCGCCTGCCTTGCAAGCAGGCAGTCGTGAGTTCGATCCCTGGTACCGATAAAAAAAAAAAAAAATATATATATATATATATATATATATATACTTTTAGTAATATATTATGAATATTAAAAAATTCATGGCTTTTCTAATTATTACAAACATAATGAAAACAGTAAATGGAAAATTCAATGGCTAGTCTTTTAATTGCTTAAAAATACATTGATGAGCAAACACAATCTATGGAAAGAAATTTTATATATAAACAAATATAAAATATTAACTGGACTTAATGCAATCACTATGAATGTTATTGTTTTTGTTTGTGTGAAAAACTAACTAGATAAAGTTATTTTAAAATTTAGAGCACAGATTAAAGCTCTGAAAACAACAGTAGTAAAGAAAAGAGGCTTGCCTCCCCCCCAGGAGAAATTGCTTAAAGCCACAGCTGGATAGTGATACTATCCAGGAGAAGAAAAAGTGCTGCCCACTATTAGATGGAATAAGCAAAGCTGTCATTTTACTTTAATGTTTTTTGTTTGTGTGTGTGTGTTTGTTGTTTTTGTTGTTGTTGTTGCTTTGTTTGTTTGTTTGTTTGTTTTGTTTTTTTGAGACAGGGTTTCACTATGTAGCCCAGGCTGTCCTCCAATTCATGACAATTCTTCTGCATCAAGCCTCTCACATGCTGGAATTACAGGCATGTACCACTATGCCCAGGTGGGATTTTATAATAATAACTAATGTGGCATATTATGATTATGTATATGAAAAGAAAAACTAGTTGTCTTTTACTTAGGAAAAATCACATTTGGTACAACTGATAATATACATATTAAAAGTAAGAAGTTATTTATACAAGAACAAACTTTGGATAAGAAAACTTAAACTGGAAATTTCAGAAGCCATTAAGGAAATAAATATATTATGAATTGCAATAAATTGTAATTTAATAAATAATACTGAAGAATAAATATTATAAACTTGATTTTAAATGCTAATATATGTATACAATAAAAGTAAAATTAGGAAAAACACTGGCAACACATGGATTAAAAATGAGTTGTTATAGTACAAATAAAAATCCTATATAGATATAGTGACAGAAAACATTAATAGAGAAATAGGAAATAGGTTTGAATAGGTGACTCACTGAAATAGAAATTCAATGAACAGTCAAATAGAGAGATGACAGAATTTTTATTTAAGGAAAATCATTTTTCATAATTGTTCATTACTTATAATTTTTCCATCATGATAAAAGTAATCTACCCTGTTTATTGTATATAATTAAATGTTTGTTTGTTTTGTTTTTTGAGACAGGGTCTCACTGTTTAGCCCAGGCTGTCCTCCAACTCATGACAATTCTTCTACATCAGCCCACCAAGTGCTGGAATGGTGGTGCAGGCATGTACCACCATCGTATCTACCCTTGTAGGCTTCCAATAAGGGTGCTCGGTAAATATCTGATTAATTGAACTCAGTTTCAAGAAAGTAATTTCCATCCTTTATATACTATACTTCTGACCATAAGAAATTCATTCCATGGTTATAAGGAATAGAATATATAATTTTATTAGTGACCTCTTAGAGATATGAAGTCTTTAATACTTTTCTCAAGCAATATATTTGCAATTTAAAAATTCTTGAGAAATGTGTTATTAATAGAATCGTCACACTTGGAAGAACAGGAAAGTTGGTGAAGAGTCTTGAAGGAGAAAAGAAAGTACAGAATTAAGATTGTGGATATTATTGACATATGGATTTGCAGCTCTTCGCTGAACTCAAAGGACACTCCATTCTCCTGGAGAGTTATTTGTAACTCTGGATAGCCAGAAAATTGCCTGCTAAACAGTGAATGAAAATTGTCCAGCAGTGACTGAAAATGCAAGCCATTTATATTCCTCAGGAGAATTTACAAAGTCGTTCTACAACTCAAAGGAGTTTAAAGGAAAGCTGAATGAATGGTCACTGAAGAGAGACACAACTGATAAAGGTTGATTGGAATTTCTTGTCACATTAGCCACTTAATGATGTATTTAAATTATCTTGAAGGCTCTTTCATTAGCCCTTAATGTACAGAATTTTAACTTTTTTTGTTTGAAAGTCCTAGATGAATTTTTAAATTTAAAGATCAATAATTCAAATGTAGAATGGCGAGTACCGCTTAGAGCTAGATGAAAAGAGAAGGATAATAGCATTGACCTAAAGCTGGAGAAGTCTACAAAAGGAAGGCCTTTCCTCAAAGTCACTTTTGGTTCTCATAGATACAGTCCTTACAATCAGAGTTAGCACTTGTTTTGAGAAAACAGGATACTTGTAACCTTTGCATATCCATACAGAAATCTGATAGTCAAAACTACTTAACATATGCTCAAAGATAAATGTGCAGGTATTTTTACTGTAGATTGTTCATAATAGCAAAGTACTGAAGATGAAATAAATTTCTAGCCAATAGAGCAAAGTTAAATTGATTAGGTTCATTCCAAGCAACTAACTGCATGCTACAGATAGAAAAATAAGGTAGGAAAATGTGCATATTTGGAATATGTACACCTAAGAATATTAAGTGAAACAACAGATCATAGAATAAAATATGTATATTATATATATATTTTTTAAATTCTTTACATAGGCATTCAGAAGCTGGAGTAATATATTCTAATTTAAAATAGTTAAAATAGTTAACATTTGCAGAGAGCACAGGACATGAGTTGAAGGAGATAAGAGAGGATTTATCATTTTATGTTGTAATTTGGAGGGATTTTAGAAGAAACACATTATCTAGTAACAAAAGTTCTAAAAATAATTTATTGATGTTTGTTGTTGCTAAGTCACTTGAGGCTCAGAGTTGTCATTCATAAAATGCATGCTCCAAAAATGTAATCCTGAGATTGTCCTAAAAATTATGGATTAAAATTTAACTCATTTTTTGTTCAATATTTCACAAATCAGTAAATATTAAATACTGTACTTCTTATTCCTTATTAATAGCTATTTAATGCTAGAGAACATGTTACCAATTTATTTAGAGCAACTTTTAAATAACTTCTCTTGCTTTTCTTTCTTAGTAACTATTTCTGTCTTTGCCACCCCATTTATAATTTTAAAAATCTCATCTCTGTAGCTTCTGTCCTACACAGCTTCGAGCCACAGTTGCTAACACCTTGAAGGAATTATGTTTGTGATACCAAATTTTCCAAGATGCTGCTTACTTTCTTCTCCACAGAGTCTTTTTTCACTTCATGACTTTCTTTTTCCCTCCAGGTAAAGCAGAAGAGATGGAAAGCACGTGTGTTAGATGCGGACGGTACTGTTTCTGAGTCAGCAGCAGCATCACCTGTAAACATGGCAGAATCAGAAACTAGGGGTTGGGCCAAGTTCGCTCTGTTGACACATTTGTCAGGTGATTCTGATGTAGATCCCAGCTTGAAAAAGCCGGAGTTATACACCATGACTAGCTCCCTTCTATAAACAAATCGATCCTTCCTGACTTAGCTTCTTTTTTTCTTCCCCATTTTATCAAGTCATTGTTTCAAAACCTAAAGCTACATGTAAAACTATGTTCCTCAAATTGACTGTTCTATCAATTGACTGTTGTGTCCTTTTCAGCCCTTAAGAACCTGCAGTGTGGAAATCGGAGTTGTTTTCTTGAATAGGATATACCTATAATATAAAAATATAAGAAATTTTTTCAAAAGACACTGATTCAGAAACCTGCTTCATACTTATGCATAAGCATGGCATAACTTATAATACATATTGTATTTTCTAAATGCATACTTAACAATAGAGATCTCATTTGGTTTACTGAGAGGAAAATTAAATTTGAGAGACTTCACGAGAAAAAATACAATAGAAGAGAAGACATTCGTCCTACTTTATTTGGAGAGGTTATAAAAACTGAAATATTTACTCTAGATTTTAAAACGTTAAAGTTTTCTAATTATTCTCCTTCTAAATCAAGTGATGTTCATACAATCCAGTTAAATCAGAACCACAAAAATGTGATTAAATAAAATTCTTATAATTGTTCCTTTAGAAATAAGTTTTCACTATTGCTATTTAGAGGTTATAGTTGTTAAAGGATTTTAAGGAGTGGCTGATATGAATCACTATATTTAATTTCAAGTTAACACATAGCCAGCAGACACTCCTGTAAACAACACCTGGAAGAAAGGAATGTTTCTTCTTTAAGTGCTCAGTGGAAAGTTATCACCCACTGAGTGGGAAAAATTAATCACTAGTTTTTCACCATTATTGTGTTTCCTCTAGAAGTGGAAAGAATTTAAGTAACTTTCTACTTCCTTCAATCTTACTGATTAGAAAGGAAAATGGAGATTTTTGAAGAAATCACAAATCTTTAACAATAATTTCAGCTATAATTTTTGGTGAGATAGAGATAAAAATCCCTCACCCGGGTTCCCAGACTTTAGTGAAGGTAAGACTCCAATGCTGAACATTAAAATCCTGATCCCAAATCTGCTTTCCCATCTGAGTTCCGAGATATCAGCAGACTTGGGACAGGGCCCAGTAACTTGCGCTTTTAACAAATATACTGAGAAAATTTTAACAAAATGATTTAAAGTCCACAGGATAACTGGACATTATTTTGATCCCCATTATTTGATTCCAGGAATAAAAAACTGCAAGACTATTAATAGGTGATGAATCTGAAATGCTACACCAAGATTTTAAAAAAATGTTTTCATTGGAACATCAGTTCTGGAATGTACTGGGAGGGTGTTCCAAAAATGAAAGGTTACGTGAATAGATACATTAAGAAAATTCTGTATTGAAAATCATGCCTTGGGAAACTTGTTTTACCAAGTCTATTAACACATGAAAGTTCTCCAAAAAATATCTGAATTTAAAAAAAATTCTATGTTTTGCTTAATAATCAAGTGGATATTTATAAGAGAAATCACTTTTACCTCTAGCAACATTTCCTCAGGACATTACACTTGTTTTGAATAGTTTACATTAAACTGTAAAATTTAATTTTATTTCCTGTTGCAAATAGGAAAAAAATACAGCATTGAGAAATATCACGGAGGAAGAACAGTTTTGGGTTCAGATCTAAATTAGGACGTTTTTCTATTTTACCTGCTAAAAAAGAAGCTGAAAAAAATTCCCCCCACTTCATTATTTTGAAGCACCACAAAATGTAAAACAGAGGGCACTCAGATAACAGAGCAAAGTGGATGCTTAAAAATGTCTCATTGGTGCTCTTCTCCATTTCTTGGAGGTAACTGACTCCCAAACATTGGCAATATACTCTCTCACTCTGGACTTGCTTCTCCTTAACCCAGGGTTTCAAATGTCCCCCTGTGAATCATTTGCTGGAATTCCATCAATCTCCTATGTCACCCTTCTGGCTAGAAATCAAATTGAGCTTTTCCACCAGTTGACCCTAATCAGGTTTACAAATTCCCCTAGCCTTTATTTTCTTTGAGAAGTTCTGAAAGAAATTCTAATCACAGATTTCTAACCATTGGCATCTGCAGCAGGAAACAAACTCCCCCTCTGAAGTTCAGTAATTGCACCTCCTCTTTTAAACTTGAACAAAGTAGGTAGCACTTTGCTTCCTGTTGGGTGGGCGGGTAGCGGAACTTAAGGCACAGAACATGCTTTATTTGCCAGATAAAACACAGAACATCTAGTTAAATTTGAATTTAAAGGAAACAAATAATTTTTAGGTAAGTATGTTTCAAGTATTTCAGGCATAATTATATCAAAAAATGCTTTGCTGATAGTGTGTTTCCTCTGACATCAAACAATTCTCTAGCTTTTCAGACGCCAATCATTTGTTCCACAATCGAGTTGACTCAGAGTTAGCCAAGGCCTCAAACATAAGGACTGAGGACTACAAGATGCTACTTCAGATGTTGAGATTTCAGTGGCAAATCCTGCGTTTCTGGCTGGCTGGCTGGCTATAGATTGCAAGTTCCTATGAATCCCTCTTTAGGTTTGATAGTTTGCTAGAAAGGCTCACAGATCTCAACAAAATAATTTCTTTACTGTCACCAATTCATTATAAAAGATACAAATCGAGAACTGCTAGATGAAAGAGGTGTGTAGGGTGAGGTACGGGGACGGGAGTTCAGAGTTTCCATCTTGCCTTGAGCACACTCCCATTGAAGCATCTCAGTGTCATCATCAACCCAGAGGCTTATTACTTCAAGAGATTTTATAGCTTAATCCCGTGCTCCCCTCTCCCCTTCAAGAAGATTCACAGTGAGGCTGACAGTTCCAAATGTTCAGGCACTTTTCTGGTAACCACCTCATTCTGAGACCATTCATGGTCCCACCCTGCTTACTTCCTTTGCACAAACTCAACTGTATCAAAGAGGGTTCATTATGAATAGCAAAGGATGCTCCTATCCCTTGGAGCTGTAAGATTTCTGTGTCAGAAACAAAAGACAAAGATCAAACATATCTTTCATACTATACTCTGAAATTCAAATGCTACTGGGAATGCTGTATTTTTATTTATGTCTGATAACCCTCTACCCAACTAACTCTTCCTCAAATCTTTTCCTTTTGTGTCCACTCTCCAACATTTTAGCCTCTAATCGATTATGAGAGGTACAAAGCTGGCCCTCAGGATTTCTTCTCTCAGTTTTCTCGAGTACCTCATTGTGAAATTTCTAACATTTCATATTCTGGAACATGAGTTGAAACATAACTTAGCAACTGACCATACTATTAGTAGCAGTCATTTTCCCAAATATTGGAAATGGTAAAGCCTTATAAGAATATTCTTGATTTTTTAAGAGAACTTGGAGCATTCACACATCAAGACTAAAATAGTCATCAAATTATTTTCTGACATAAAGAATTGGTATCCAAGTAGTAAAATTTTGCATAAGGAGAGCCAAGTCACACAAAGAAGTGAATTGGTATCATTAAAATAGGAAAAAAAATGATTATGAAACATATAAAAGTATCAAGTTTGCTCAGCTAACTGATTTTCCACCATTTCCCAAAGAGTAAGAAAGTCAAAATCAGTATAAAAACAAACACTGGACACTTACCATCTTTGTATAACTTTTGTAAATTTTGTTTTTGTTAGCTATTAGGCAGGTACTTTAGGGCAATCACCCATACCTGGGGAGGGGGGCTGCTCCCCCTTTAAAATTCTCCCTACCACTCCTTCAAATTGTTCTTTTGTTTCAGATAAGCCCTTTCAGAGAAACCCAGATGGCAACCAAGATGACCGAATCATCTGACTCATTATTTTAGGTGACCTATCATGAACTTTGTTCATTATATAATCATTTAAAGCTAAATTCTCCACTCAGGAGCCGTTCCTATCCGACATGTTTTGAGCAAGTAAAGTGAGATCTCAAGTTGAATGGGCTCAGGAATGCGTGCATCTCTGCATGTGATGACAGGTCTCCCCAGCAGGAAAACGTTTAGGGACATATTGCTGTGGGAATTATCTCCAGTGTTTCCCTTACATATACAAGTAATAAAGCTCTCTTCAACTTCCTAAATTTTGGTTGTGCTTATTGGCCTTTTATTAACCAAAGGCAAAAACCATTGTTTCCAGTGGCATTATCATTGTGAATAGTTTTTTATGTCTAATGAATATTTTCTGCTGTTTTCAAACAGAATCTAGTTAGGCAATTTAAGCAGGTATTATTACAGATACATGTCTAGACCTATGCAGGCCAATCTACAATTCACAGACTACGGTATGATCAGAGATCTTTTTGTGGAGTGAGGTTATAAAAATTATGAGACATTGTTTTGATGCAAGATCTTCCTCTACATCTAAACAGGCAAGACAAAAAAATAAAAAATGAAGCTGTTTGTACTAAATTAACCATATCTAAGAGTGATAATAACCAAGTTTCCCAAACTTCCCCAAAGGCACAGTTTCAATAGGTATGCTAATTGTTTGCTCTGCTTTAATATTATTAAGAAAAGTAATCTGAAGTAAGCTGATACTAACCACTCAGTTTTTTTTCCTATGATTTTGTTTCACTATCCACTTGTAAGGAAAGTAACTTTAAAATGCCCAATCTGTTTTGCTTTCTATTTTTCTCAGCCTTCTCAGTCTATGAAACCAGCTCAATGAAACAGTTATTCTAAGAGTGGAATGAAATGATGCCCAATTGTACAATTGAAAATAAGGCCAACTAAGTTTTTTAAACTAAATTCTTTATGATTTTGTCTTTGACAGTGAGTTTTGGAAAATATTTAAAGATTTGAGTTACTAAATTCAAATGATATAACTTGGAAGAAACCCTCAGAAAGGATCTGACACTAAGAAAGAATTCTAACTATGTTAGAAAACAAGATTCTCTGAAGGATTATAAAAAGATTGTGACCTACACAGCCAGGCACTTAGTATGCTTGCCAGCGTTGGGGTGATGGTTTCCTAGGAGTATGACTGCTTGTACTTCCCAAAGGGCAGAGGCATGTGAAATTTTACTAAATGTTGACAGAACCTCCTCCATAGCTCTAGAAATACATGAGTATCTGTTTTCCTAGTCTCACAACAGAGCATAGTATAAAAGTCTAGATTTTTGACCCTTTCTTAGACAAGAAGTAATAACACAGTGGGGTTTTAATTTGTGTTTCTCTGTGTGTAAAGGTGAGCATTTCTAAGGGAAGTTTACATTTTCTTTCTTTTTCTGCCCACTTTTTAATCATGGATAAACTTTATTCAATTCTAGGAAGGCCTTTTTGTAGCCAAGATAATAACTCATTGCTTATAAGTTGAAATATTTCCTAATTTTTTGCTTGTCAGCCAAATTGCATATTTGGAATTACATACAGAAAAGTTCTCCCCACTTCATAATTTTAAAGTAAGTTATCCTTCTATACCTATGGTTTTCTTGTTTACATTGAGATCTTTGATCCTATAGGTAGTATCCTGATCTTTTGTTGTAAAGAATTAACTGACTTTCATCCTGTAGTGTTCCACAGTATTTGTTGTTCTCTATTGATTCAGTCGGTTTCCTTTATAAAAATACTATGCATTTATGTATACCTGGATCTGTTTACAGATTTTACTGCCTGGTTCTGTTGATCTAGAAAGTATGATACACAAATTTTACACTTTTAATTATAATTATAGTATTGAACATTCTAATATCTCAGAAGGTGAGCGTCCCTCCCAAACACAGACACCCCACTTTCTGTCTCATTGATGTTTGTCATTCAGGAAATTCTCTGGCTATTTATGTTTATTTTTCTTTAGAAACTTAAAAATCAAGCATTCTAGTTCCAAGAAAAAAGATTTAATATGGGATTATAGAAGTACCATAAAATAATTTTAGAAAAATGGAAATTCTAATAACAAGTTTTATAATAAAATACATGTTATGCTTTCCTAAATTGTTCAATCCACTTTTATATATTTATGCCATATTTATTTATATCTTTGAATTTTAAATTTTCTTACACTTTATAACTAATTTTGGTTTACATATATAAAGCTTTCCTATATCAAGTTTCCGATTTTTGAATAGGTAGTTGTCATTTTACTGAATTAGCATACTATTAGCATATTATTTGCAGTGATTATTCTTTAGTTTTCTTGACTTTTCCACATATTCCTTATTGAAATCCCATCTCAAAGTGAAAAGAACTAGTGATATAGCTCAGTGGTAGACTGTCCTTTGGTTCAAACCTCAGTACCACCACAACCCCCCCCCCAAATTCATTACATTTTCCTGGTTTACATAATCCATCCTTCCCTTTTGTGATTCTTTGGTGCCTCAAAATTTAGCCCAGCAATGCCATGACAATATTGTTTTTAATCTAAATTTCACTGATGAAGCAGCGGCTACTAACCGTATAGAATTATTACAATCAAAAAACAGACAAACTGAAGGAAAAGCTAAAATAAATAGTAACAAAAACTCCAAAATACACAAAATTATAGCACTGCCAATTAAATAGTTGTGTGAGAAAAATAATGAATTCAATAAATCACTGGAGCTTAGATACCTGTAACATGATATTGGTCCAGCTTGGTACTGAACCCAGAGAAGCAATTTATGTCTCCAAGAGTAACTTCTACGCTTTCCTCATTCCAGAGATAAACCTCCCGCTCCCTTTTAGTGAGCCCCGAGCCCTCTCCAATCCCAAGACTCCACAACCACTCAAGCATCCACCACCACCCTGCCTCCAGTAAATCTTTCCATTTCCTGTTTTGCACAGGCAGATGCTCCTTCCAATCAGCTGTTAATATATCGTTTTGCTCAACTCTCAAACTCCTCCCCCAGCCAGAACTGATAAAAGTAGTCGCACTTCTTTGTTCTGGCTGAGAGCCTCTACACCCTTCTGCAGCTTCTCCCATCCCCTCATTCAAGGCCTCGCTAATCTTTGCCTTGTCTCTCATTTTCCCTGCACTGCCTCAGATTGAGTGCCAAAAATATTCAATCACTAACCAATTCAGAGAGTGGAGAACAGATTAGAGAAAGAAAAAGAGGCAGATGACAGAGAGAGGCAGAGAGAGAGAGAGACAGAGACAGAAAGAGAGTGACAGAGACAGAGACAGAGACAGAAGCAAAGAACTTAAGTATATAGATGCCTTACAATGGAAATCATAATGGAGGAAATAATTACAAATAAAGAGGAAAATAAAAACCATAAATTACTCACTACTTTCTTTGTTTTGCTTTAGTTTTTGCAAATGAAGATGTGAATAAAATAGATGATAGAGAAGTTCTCTGCTAAAACTTACATTAACAGAAATTATCTACATGAATGGAAAATATAAAACTTTAATTTTACTGACGCTTGGCTGACATATTAATTGAACCCAAAAGACAGGAGTCATAATTTTATTAAATAAAAGAGCTTTGGATAAGAAAGAAATTTCTTAGCTCAGATGCTTTATAGAATATAAAATCTGAGATACTCTTTGTCTTTTATTAAAAATATTATAAACCTGTTATGATAAAGATATAAAATCAAGAGCAACTACATAGAAAATATAAGCATGCACATAAAAATAGAATGAAATTCTATTTAAATTGGTATTTCTATATAGTCTGTATTTTGGCATCATAAGAGTGAGTAAATGCCTAAATAACATTATAAGAGCAAAGCCTTCTTTGTTTTTTAATTATAAATAATTTATCACCATGTATGTCATGGTTTATGTCGGTGGCCCCCAGGCCTCATGTATTTGCATTGTGCATTTGTGATTGGTTCATTGTCTAGTGCTTGGATTGGTGGTATCAGTGGTATCTACACCCTCCTAGGGGTAGAGCCAGGATGTGATGTAATGGCAGGAAGAAGGTGTGTCTCTCTTTCTTGCCGGTCCAGCTTGCTGTTTGTAGCCACTATGAACTGCAGCCCCACCATGCCACCCTGCCTTGGAGCCAACTGAGTATGGACTGAAACCTCCAAAAACTGTAAGAAATAAACCTTTCCTTTCCCAACTTTGGGCATCAGGTATTTTGTCTCAGCAATGAATAAAATGTAACTAAGACAGTGTATTTACAATATAATCTCTAAACTAGTATATACAGTTAAGTGCAAGGTCATGAGTTTGATCCCTGGTTTAAAAAAAAAATTAAAAAACTAAAAAAATAAAATTTTAGCATCTTACTATAAATATTTTTACTATAAATTTTTAAAGCCTATATAAATGATAATGACAGCATCATATGTTACAATAAGCTATTGAAGAAATTTCCACTTAAGCTACCACCTCATAATATTCTCCAGTTTTATACAGTGTAATCAAATGATACAAAAATGAAAGGTGTTAATGTTTGAAAGAATGAGTGAAAAATATGATGACTTAGAAACATATACCAATAAAAATAAAAGGTGAAAAAGTAAATAAGAAACAATTCAAAAATAACATTATGAAGTTCATTACAAAGAACATTAAAATAATCTTCAAAAACACTAATAGTTTTCTTATATACAAACTATATGTAGTAAAGAAGAGTTCATTATGAATAAAAAACGATGTTGAAATGCATTGACGTCCACCACTTTTCAACTCACTTTACTTTGTAACTCTCCATATAGGTGTTACACAAAAATTTTTTTGAGTCTGTTTTAATTGTATTAATTAAGTTTATTGGTACATTTTAGGTGTATATAATGATCATATTCATTATAGAGAATTTGTACCTGAACATGATATAACTTGATTCTTTTGTTTCCCATTCCTGAACTCTCCCAGAAAGAAAACATAAAAATACTTTTTGCTTAAATTTCATTATGGAAATCTGTTTGAGGTTTGGGTGGCATTTAAGCACAGAAGTTACACATAAAAAGAAATTAAGATTTATTATGTACTTTTGTAACTTCCCACAAGAGTTGTAAACATTATGTGCTACACACATGTACCAACATTAAATAAATAAATAAATAAATAGCTGTGGGAGCAAATGCAATGAGCCTTTGTCTCAGCCTGGAACTACTGGATAGCAATGCTGAACAAATGAAAATACTCTCCAGGCCATGTGTACAACTGTGAGTTTCTATTAGATATATTTTTAAAAGTTTCAAAAATAGGATAAAAAAGAAATTACATGCATGCATTTATTACAAAGTTAATGTACATTTACTAATAGCTGGTAATTATGTTTTATGGCACTGTTGGTGAAACTATGCAACACACACCACAGGGGGCTGTTTGCGTCACTGAAAGCTCTAAAAGGTTTGTATCACTGTTCTATGGTAACCTAAGAGAAATATATATGTGTGTGTGTGTGTGTGTATATATATATATATATATATATATATATATATATATTTAATATATCACTATATTATTTACTACATATAGCACACAATATATTTTATATATATGTAATAATATATTGCATCAACTTATTATATATATCAAGAAATGAATATATATTCGAATATCCATAGCAAGTGCATTCTTAGACAAAACATGCAGATAATCCAAATGTCTATCAATTTCATCATACATCCATGTAATGGAATATTAGTCAACAATAAAAGTGAATAGACTATTAATACAAGCAAAAATATAAAATGTAATACACGTTGAGATACTCATGCTAGAATGTAGATATACCGAACAGTCTAAAGTTAAAGAGGAGTTACGACTTTATTTTAAAAAGTAATTGTCTTATTTACTTTTCTTGTTGCTGAGACCAAATACCTGACACCCAACATTAAAGGAGGAAGGATTCTTTAGCTCATATTTTGTAGATCTTTCAGTCCATCATCAGTTGGCTTCAAAACAGGGTAGCATGGAAGATAGGCACTGCAGAGGAGAAAGAGTTCATATAGGCAAAAGGTAGTAGAGCAAGCAAAGAACAAGACAAACCTCTTTCTGTCTCCTATATTGTGTCCAGGCTACTGGTATTAGGGCAGTGCTAAACCAATCAATGGACTGATTTAGTAATCACGCACCGTTAATCCTAGCACCCGTAATCATAGCAGTACGCCATGAGTCAACCACACACTAGACTCATCCACTTATGACAAAGCTCCACCTTATGACTGCATGAGTGTTTGGGGGGATAACTAGATATAAGCCATAAGAGCAATTGAAGTATACTTTTAAGGTAAAAAAAAAAAAAAAAGACCAAATAAGCAATTTACCAAACTACTTGCCATCTTATTTCTGGATTCAATGAACAATTACCAATTTTTATAAATATAAATAGGAAGATGAAAATGTGTACCAGGACTGAGGGAAGATATTTCATTCTTGCAGATATTTTATAAAATTCATAGCTGTCATTTGAAAAGCCCCAGAATCTGAAAGTCAGAGAAGAATCTCCATAGTCTCTTAATTTTTCTGTGTCATTTTTGTCAGTTTGTTTGTCTCTAGAAGTATGTGACTTTCCTCATGTTAGAAAAGTCATCTTGTGAATGAACATCCCATCATGAATCTGCTATTTGCATTAACTTGAACATAGCATTGTGCTAGGTCTACTAGCACTTGAGAAACTGATTTTAGGCCATTTCCTCCAAGAGAGAAACAGAGGCAGAAATCATGATTTATTTTAACTTTTCTTTATAACTGATGGCACAGGAAGAAGCTGAAATACAAAATTACACTCTGATGTCTATGCCTTTAAATCATGGGGAGTAAAGGCCTTTGTTTTAATGGCCTCAAGAATCAAAATGTATAACAAGTGTTATGTGCAATTGCCTCTGAAAATATCTGAAATTTGCAGCTTATTCTTTTTGTAAGTAGGTCATATAAAAAGTTTGAGCCTGTAAGCCTACAGAATGAGCACTTCTGTAATACGTATTTCAAAGCTTGCTATGCTGCATATTATTCCTGGAGGCAAAACACTATTGAATTGTACCTGAAAACACACACACTCACACAACACACACACGTGTGAGCTAAAACCAAGAATATAATAATAAGAAATCAAGGGTTTACTTCAATGAGGCCAAAACATACTTAAGTCAGGGTCAGAGCACTCTAAAGAATCTGCTGTCTGATGGCCTCTGAAGGAGTCCCTAACCCAGAATGTATACAGATGCTGTGGTGGTGCAGGGCTGTGTGTGCATGGGTATAGATGTGGACATGTGTGTGCCTGTGTATGGATATAGGGATTTAACAGGATTAATTTCAGAAAAATAGAAGGGTGATGGAGAAAAAAACAAAATGATTAAACTTCAGACAATATACATTGGGTTCAGGATTTCTCAATAAAAAATCCATAGTCAAAAGTATCTATGAATGTATGATGATAGTAAAGTGAAAAGGTTAGAACAAGATAAAGGGTGCAATCATAATGCAAGTTGGTCCCTCCCGTTGTCCAGTTAAACCTGTTCTGTATGTAACTGGCCATGGCATTGCAGAGACACAGAACCAATAGTAAACTACAGTCCTCCTCACCAAAGATTTTTGCATTCTGTTTTCTGGTTACCTATGATAAACTATGGTCTAAAAATATTAATGAAGAATTCCAGAAATAAGCAATTCATAAGTTTTAAACTGTATGCAGGCCTTCATAACCTGGTAAAGTCTCTTTTCTACCTAGATATGAATCACAACATTCTCCAGCACATTCACACTACATATATTATGTGTCTGTTATTCACTTAGTACCCATCTTGATTATCAAGTGTGATATCAGTATCACAATGTTTCTGTTCAAGTAACCTTTATAGTCTTTAATAATGTTTTCACAGTGCAAGACAAGTGATACTGGCAAGCCAAAGAGAAATCATAAATCCCTTCCTTCAGGTAAAAAGTTCTTATCTTAAGCAAAGAAAAAGATCATACGCTAAGGTTCCTAAGAATTATGGTAAGAATAAATATTTTATCTGTGAAATTGTAAAAAGGGGAAAAATTCATGCTAGTTTTTCTGTAGCCCCTCAAACTATAAAAGTTATGACCACAGTGATAAAAGTTTAGTCATTCACCTCACTTTATGTTAAGAGGATAGTTTGAGAGGGACAGAAAAGAGAGAGAAGTCATATTTTTAACTCTTATTACAGTATGTTGTTTTATTGTTCTATTTTATTTTAATTATTATTAATTTCTTGATGTGCTTAACTTATAAATTAAACTTTATCATAGGTTTGTGTCCATAGGAAAATACATAGTATACACACAATTCAGTATTATCCATTGTCTCAGGAATCTACTGTTTGTAGTGAATGAAACTGGCTCAAGTGATTTCAGGCTCTGGGAAGTCCAAAATCTATAGGGCAAGCCAACAGTCTGAAATTCAGATAATGGTTGAGGTTTTAGGCTTGAGTCCAAAACCCACAGAGTAGGCCAAGCAGTTGAAAATTCAGGCAAAATCTATATATTGCAGTCATCAGTCATGCGTGAATTTCTTCTTCTTCTTCTTCAGGAAATTTCAGTATTTTTCTCATAAGGCTGTATCTGTCAGGGTTTGAGGAAAAAATGTAACACAAGATACAAATGTGTAAGTAATTACAAGGTTGGCTTATGATGGTCAGGAACAGAGCTGGATGAGGAATTGTGCAGAGGGCATCTGCACATTGGAGGCTGAGGCCAGTCCAAGGTCGGAGCTCACGGTCGCGTTCTGTTCAAGTCCATCTCTGGAGGCTCATGGTTCTGCAACGGAAGGACAGAAGGCTAAAGAGTCTACGCTAGAAGGCTGAAGAGTCCCAGGCTGAAGCAAAACAGTCTGCACCAGAAGCCGGGAGACCACTTTGAAGTTGCAGAGGAAGACTCAAGCTCCTCCAAGGAACCACCATCAGTCCTTCTTCACTTCTCTTTTATTGTACACAGTCCACCCACCCTGGGAGTGGGAGTCCTTTACACCCACACCATCTCCAAGGCCTCCTCTTGGGCAGGCTTAGGATGTTTACAAAGTGAGGCCCCTGGCCCCTGCTGAGTCACTTAGGTGAACCCCTCAACTTGTCACAGTGAACAACATCCAAGAGCAGCAAGGGCGTGTCCTCTACACACTAGGATCTAGAACGGCTGAGTTACTTAACTAAGCTTCTAGACTTCTCAAGTTGACACAATATATCAATCAATCAAGGCTTCCAATTGATTGCATAAGGACCACTCACATTATGGAAAGTAAACTGCATTACTCGGTTCACTGATTTAAATGTTTGTCATATCTAAAAAAAATCCCTTCCCAGCAACTGTTTGCCCTAATGTCTGTCTAAACAATGGAATACGGTAGGCAACCTGATGTTGTGGTCACATTTGTTTCTTCCAGGCTCTCGGGTGATGTTATACTGATTAAAGACCTATTTCAAACAAACTCAAGGCCTAAAGTTTTTTGGAAAATGCAAAAATGAGGACTTCAGGTTACAGTTCCAGGAGAAATGTAGTCTCCTGATTGACCCTCACTTTGAGCTTGTGGTTCTTTGCATCACCATTTATTTGTGGTAAAATTATGTATCTCTCAGACACCCAGCTGCTTCCAGTCTGGGGCTTTGATATTTTTCCCCCACTTGTCCGAAATTTCACACTTTAGAGAAAATTTAGGAGCAACACAACAGGTTAAAAGTATTTGTCGGGCCGGGGATTTAGCTCAGTGGCTTAAGCACCTGCCTGGCAAGTGCGAGGTCGAGTTCGATCCCTGGTACCAAAAATAAATAAATAAATAAAAAAGTATTTGTCATTTTCCTTAAATTATTTTTTAGTTTTCAATAGAGGAATAAATCAACCTAGCCTATTATTTATGAGGCTAAACTTGAAATTTTTGTATATTCCAATATGATATAAAATCATCAAACAAAACTGCTTGCTTATCAAAATATAACAAAATTATTAATACTGATAGAAATGATTAACATTTTAAAGCAAGATTCTCCTTACATTTTGTTCTGTAGAATGACTGTGGTAAAATATAAAGTTAAGGGAATAGTTTGTGGCAAGGTAAATGTGGGAAATACAGTGATAAACATTTTCTGTTCAGTTCACTGAACTTTATATAGTGCCCCTGCCTATATAAAGTGTCCTGGACACAGTGTTATTTCAAGCACTCGGGACACCTGTGATTCAAGCAGTCTAGAAGACTGAGACAGGAAGACCAAGTTCAAGGCTAGGCTGGGCAATTTAGTTAGAGCCTGTTTTAAATTTTAAAAAAAAAATATTTTAGGGTTGGGAATATAGCTTAGTATGAAGGCCCTGAATTCAATCTCTCAAACACCCCACTACTACCAAAATGCGTACAGAATTTAATAAAAACATATGATGAAATTAAAATTTTAAAAACTATTACAGCAAAATGCATTACCATCACTCCCTCTCAAAACAACTCTCCTTTGCTTTGAGCACACATATTCCATCATTATTGCCATTTTCTGAAGCAAGCTACATAAGACTTCACCAACAGAATCCAGGAAACATTTTAAGAGCAATTAATTTCCTGAACAAAACTTTGTGAAATTTAGAAATGAAAGCTGCAACTTTGCAGAGGTCTTTCTTCATTGCCAATGATGCTTTGGTAGGGATTACATACATACCTGTATCAGTATCATGAAAGTTTTCTTCTATTCCTATTTAGGCTATTTGTTTGTTTTAATTATGAATAATATTGAATTATGGTAATATTTTCAGTCGTTTTTGCAATGATCATAGGCTTTTATCTTTTTCTGTTAAAATGATATTTTATATTGATTTATTATTAGAGTTTAAATCATTGCTGAATTTATGAAATAATCCCTTTCTTTGGTATATAATCTGTTTTAAAGCTAAGTGCAGTAAACAGAGCCTAAAATATCAGCTTTCCAGGAGGCAGAAGCAGGAGAATTGCAAAGTCCAAGTCAGCTTGGATTATTTAGTTAGACCTCATATCAAAAGAATCTGTACCATACAATACTCTACCCTAGTTTTCTGGTGATTTTAGGAG
>PVJX010015771.1:0-41799 GCA_004027295.1 Dolichotis patagonum
GTAACTTTACTGCCTGCTCCCTTGTTATTTTTAAGAGATCTTCCCTTTCATGACCCCACATTGCAAGCCTGTGTTCAATTTTTGATAGTCTCTCTTTGGTTTCTTTCAAGCAGTTTTGCCAGCTTTCTATTGAGTCTTTAGTTTCCTGATAATCCCTTTGAATCTGCTTCATGAATTCTAGGTTTTTTCTGAATTCTTCGTTAAATTTTTCTCTCCATTTGTGTTCCTCTATTCTTCTGTCTGTGTCTTCTTGAGAGGTACCCAGCCCTTCTTTTATTAATCTACTTATCTCTTGTTTAATTTGAGTTAATATTTCAGTTTTGGTCCCGCTTATGAGGTCTTGAATATATCTCTTTATGTCCGCTAACACTGTGTTTGATGTTGCATTTTTGCTGCCCTCAGTCTCTTTTGTATTTACCTCTCCTGGATCAATGTTCTCAGGGTTGGGGGCTGGGAGTGTTTTCTTATTTCTCCCTTTTGTCATGTTTTTGTTTCCTTCCATACAAGTGTACAGTGTAATTCCCAGACCCTTTTCTTGTTGTTTAAGGCTCCTCTAGAGGGTGCAGGCTAGGAGCTTTAGCCCTCTTCAATAGGTTACCAGAGATTAGAGTTCACCCAGGGGCAGTGTGTGCTAGCTCCTCCCTTCTGGGCCAGTCAACCTTTGCAGGCCTTCACTGCGTCAGTGTGCACTGATCTCAGGGAAGTAACTGGGTCCCCACCAGGGGCGTGGCCTAGTTCAAGCAGATTCCACCAATCCGCTCGGCGAGGGGAATAACCAGCCTGAAGCCACTTCCTTATGGAGTTAGGGCTGTCCTGCCCAAATCCAACATGTCCTCCAGTCGGTTTCCCCTTTCCCGTGGGAGGGTCTTATTCTCATCACTCACCGTGTCCCCGAGAACTGCTGGACTGCCCGACCTCCAACTTCAGCGCAGCTGAGGTGGGAATTCAAGGTGCTTTTGGGTGGGTCGTGTGCAGTGCCGGTCCCGGCGAGCTGCGCGCCGGGCTGTTCAGCTCCGGGCTCCGGCGGCTCAAGCCAGTCGCTTTGGCGCGGATCGCTTGTTCAGGTCGGGTGGAATTCAGGCGTCTCAAGGCGGGTGCCGTGCTCGCCGATCTTATCTTCAATAATAGTAGCCCTAGGACCTCTTATTCGAGTGGGTTTTTGCACTTTAGTTTCTTTCTGTGTTGTGAGAGTCTATGTCTCTCTGTTTGCATCTCTCCAGGGTGTTTTATTCTGGCATTTGAGCTGTCTCTCTCAGAGAGGGTCTCTCTCCTGCTACCTACCAGTCCGCCATCTTGTCTCTTCTCCCCAGGAATGATTTAAGAAGGATTGCTTTCTTTTCATTTTCATTGAAGAGTTTAAGGAATATTGGCATCAAGTCTTCTCTAAATTTCGTATAGAATTCAGGTGTGAATCCATCAGGACCTGGAGTTTTCTTTGTTGGTAAGTTTTTTATTATGTTTTCAATTTCAGTAGCTGATATTGGGTTATTCAAAATTGCTATATCTTCTTGGTTGAGCTTTGGTAGTTCATATGTTTCTAGAAATCTGTCCATTTCCTCTGTGTTTTCCTCTCTATGTGAGTAGAGATTTTCAAAGTAGGTATTCATGATCTTTTGAATTTCCATGGGGTCTATAGTAATTTCCCCCTTTTCAGTCCTTATTGCATGAATTTGGGTTTTTTTTCTTTCTTTCTTTATAAGGTTAGCCAGAGGTTTGTCAATTTTGTTTATTGTCTCAGAAAACCAGCTTTTTCATTCATTAATTTTTTGTATTTTTTTTTTTTTTAGTTTCAATGCATTGATTTTTGCTCTAGTCTGTACGATTTCCTCTCTTCTATAAGCTTTGGGTTTAACTTGCTCTTCTTTCTCTAACGGTTCAGATGAAGCATTAGGCTGGTTTTTTTTTGCTTGTTCTCTTTTCTTGATATGACAATTTATTGCTATATATTTCCCTCTTAAGAGTGCTTTAATTGCATCCCACAGATTATGGTATGTTGTTTCCACATTTTCATTGAAATGTGGTATAGGTACTGCTTTATTTCTTCCTTAATTTCATTGGTAGCCCACTGGTTTTTCAAAAGGTTGCTGTTTAATTTCCATGTATGCACATAGGTTTTGCAATTTCTTTTGCCATTTATTTCCAATTTCAGTGCACTATGGTCAGATAGTATGCATGGGATAATTTCAACACCCTTGCATTTACTTAAGAATGTTTTATGGGGTAATATATGGTCTATTTTGGAGAATGTGCCGTGTGCAGCTGAGAAGAATGTGTATTCTGTTGTGGTTGGGTGGAACACTTTGTAAACATCTACTAAGTCCAGTTGCTTGCAGGTATGATTCAGTTCTATTTCTTCTTTGCTGACTTTTTGTCTAGTTGATCTATCTCTTTGTGACAATTGGCTGTTAAGGTCCTCTGTAATAATTGTGTTCTTGTGTATTTGGTTTTTCATGTCCTTTAGTATTTGTGTTATATAGTTGGGTGCTACTGTATTTGGTGCATATATATTTATAATTGTTAGTTCTTCCTCTTGAATTTTTCGGCTTACAAGTATGTAGTGACCTTCTTTGTCTCTTTTAATCATTTTAGGTTTGAAGTTCACATTGTCTGCAAATAGAATAGTTACCCCTGCTTTTTTCTGGGTTCCTGTTGCATGGAATACTGTTTTCTATCCTTTGACTTTGAACCTATGAGTTTCCTTTTGGGTCAGATGTGTTTCTTGTATACAGCATATTGTGGGATCATGTTTCTTGATCCATTCTGTCAACCTATTTCTTTTGATAGTTGAATTGAGGCCATTTACATTTATGGATATCACTGATATATACTGGCTCAAATTTGCCATATTATGTTCCAATAGTTTGCTTTCTGATTTCCCCCTTATTTAATTGTTTGTCCTACCTGGTGATTTCTTTCTGCTGTTTTGGGGGTTGTGGTCATTTTTATCTCTGTCTAGTATGTCTTTCAAAACTCTTTCTAGGGTTGGCTTGGTGGACATAAATTTCTTCAATTGTTCTTTGTCATGGAAGTATCTTATTTCTCCGTTAAATTTGAATCAAAGTTTTGCTGGGTACATCAGTCTGGGTTGAAAGTTGTTTTCTTTCAGGGCTTGAAATATCTCATTCCAATCACATCTTGACTTGAGGGTTTGTGCTGAAAAGTCTGCTGTGATTCTAATGGGCTTTCCTCGGTAGGTGAGTTGTGTCTTTTCTGTAACAGCTTTTAGTATTCTGTTTTTATGCTGTATGTCTGAGATCTTAATTATTGTATGTCTGGGTGTAGATTTATGTTGGTTGTGATTGTTTGGCATTCTGTATGACTCACTTATCTGCATATCAGATTTTTTCCCCATGTTGGAGAAATTTTCTGCTATTACTTCTGTAAATATTTTAGTTATGTCATTTGCATTGACTCCTGCATCTTCACTGATGCCTGTTAGTCTTATATTATTTCTCTTGGCATCATCTTGAAGCTGCTGGATTGTCATTTCATCCTGCTTTGTTATTTTTAAAAGTTCTGTCCGTTGATGATCCCTAGTTGAGATTCTGTCCTCAAGGTCCAAAATTCTATTCTTAGCTTCAATGGTTTTGCCAGCATTCAATAGAATTTTTTGTTTCTTGGATTTCTCTTTCAGTTTGTTTCATGAATTTTGCTTATTTTCTGTATTGTTCTTTCAAGGTTTCATTCAAGGTTTGAAGTTTCCCATGCTCTTATAATTTTTTATTTTCTCCTTCTCTAGCTGTGCTTAGCAACTCCTTTACTAAGGTTGTTATTTCTGTCTTTACTTCTAATTTGATTTCCTCTACAGCCTCATTGAGTTGTTTTTTTATTTCATTTCCTATCTTTTCAGAGATTGCCAATGTGTTACTTTTGAAGTCCTCTATTTAAGTGTCTCCTTTACTTGCTTCTGATGGACTAGATGTTTGAGATTGCATGTTGCTTTTTCATTTTGCCATTTTCCCTTTTCAGGTTAATATTTGGTCCTTTAATCCCACTAGTGTCAACTGTTAGTGTGTATCTTGGGGTCCTACTGTAAGGTTGTGTCTTAGTTACTTCTTACTCGTTGCTGAGACAAAATATCTGATGCCCAAAGTTGGGAAAGGAAAGGTTTATTTCTTACAGTTTTTGGAGGTTTTAGTCCATACTTAGTTGGCTCCAAGGCAGGGTGGCATGGCAGGGCCACAGTTCATGGTGGCTGCAAACAGCAAGGCAGAAAATCAGCAGAGAGAGAGAGACACACCTTCTTCCTGCCATTACATCACATCCTGGCTCCACCCCCAGGAGGGTGTAGCACTGACACCAGCAATCCAAGCACCAGACAATGAACCAATCACAAATGCACAATGCAAATACCTGAGGCCTGGGGGCCACTGACATAAACCATGACAGGTTGATATTTGTCCAATTGCTGGGTCCCACAATGAAGAGGTAGGCCAGTCACCTGACTTCCTGCTGCAGGGCCTGTTTGGTGAGTCCTATGTTCTTCTTCTTCTTTTTTTTAAAATTTTATTTAAAAACAAAACAAACAAAATAGAAAAAAGGGTAGCAACAATACAAGATTCCAAGAGGGGAAAAAAAAGAAAAAAAGAGAAAAGAACAAAAAATACTGAGAAGTCTTTACTTGATAAATTACATACTGTCATTTTGGAAACAGTTGTTCAAGTTACAAAGTTAAAACATACAAAGTACACATTCAAGCAATGAGACTGTCAACAGTTCTCCATGATCTAACAAAAAACAGTAATATGGTAGTTCATTTCTTTTCCTTTCTATGTTCTTCCTATGTTCTTCTAGGCTGAGAAGCCTAGGAGTACTGATGGAAATCAACCCCTAGTTCCTGTTGTTATTATGTCTGTAAGTTGTTCAGAGTCACCAGATCTCCCTATTTATAGTGTTTGTCTTGGCTGTGACCCTACTGTGTCTCTGGGTATCCCACAGGACCCCTTAATTTTCTCCAGGTTGGGGAGGCCTTATTGGCACCCTCTTCAACCTACCTGATATTCTCTGTGTGGAGGAAGAACTCACCCACCCACTTGCCAGGCTTGCCCATGGCCTACTCCTGGAAGGGTCTTCACTATTGTTCCTGTTTACCCACTGAAGGTGGCAAACTCTTTTCCTATTTTAGGGGCAAACTCACTTCATTGATGGAAGCCTGCTGAGTTCTTCTGTTTGGATGAGGGGTTACTGAGTCTCCCTTCGATACTTCATGGTTAATCCATGGTTAAAGTTCTGGGGGAAGGTGTGGGAGCCAAAGATCAACAGCAATTCTAGGCCCAGGAGGTGTGGGGATGTCCCTGATGGCAGTGGTGGGACTGTGGGTGTGTGTGTCATGGGCTGGAGTTCCTAGGTCCTGATGTGGGTGGCCAGGACTACGGGGGACATGGGAGGGGCCCAGTTCTGGCCCAGCCTGCCTGCACTGCTGGCTTGAGTTCCTGGGTCCCATGAGGTGCTGTGCTGGGATGGCGGGGATCCTGAGAGGGGCCCCATGTGTGCCACTGGCTGGAGTTCCTGGGTCCCTTGAAGTGGTCTGCTGGATTAGTGGAGGTCGTGGGAGGGGCCCTGGTCTAGCCTGGCCCCGTGTGTGCCGCTGGCTGGAGTTCCCAGGTCCCGCAAGGCTGTCTGCTGACACAGTGGATGTTGTGGGAGGGGCCTGGGTCTAGCATGTCCCTGTGCATGCTGTTGGGTCACATGATATATCTTGATTTCTCTTTTTCCCATTCCCTTACCCTTCCTTCAACTCTTTTCCCCTCCTTATTTTCAAGACTTTGTTTTCCTCTTTTCATTTTTTTCCTTTTCCTTCCTTTCTTTCCCTCTCCCTGCCTCTAGTTCCCCTTCCCTTTTGAACAATTTCTTCTTATTTCACAATATCTACTATACATTTTGGTCCTTATTTACACTTTTAGTTTTTCATACCAGAAAGACAATGTGATATTTGCAAACATGTGTCTGATTTATTTAACTTAAGAAGTGTGATCTCAAGATTCATCCATTTAGCTTAAATGTATCATGTTTATCCTTACTCCATTGTATTAAAAAACCAAATACGTTTTTATCCATTCATCAGTTGATGGGCATTTGAATGTTTCAAGGTTTAGCTTATTACAAACTGTTCTGCTATCAACGTGGGTATGCATATATTACTGTGGTATGAAGGTTATAATTCTTTCAGGAAGTTGCCTAGAAGGGGAATAGCCAGGTTGAATGGGACCTCCAATCCTAGTTTTTTTGGGAATCTCCACACTGATTTCCACAGTGCTTGTACTAGTCTGCATTCCTACCAACAGTGGAGAAGGGTTCCTTTTTCCCCACAACCCCTCCAGCTTTTTTGGGGGAGTTGATTTCTTGATGATAACCATTATTTCTGGAGTGACATAGAGTCTCAGTGTTATATTTTTTTATTTATTTTTAAGAGAATAAAACCAAGCAAAATAAAACAGAATAAAGCCAATCAAAACAAAGCATTGAAAGTGATACAGGACTTCAAAACAAGATAATTAGAAATTAACAGGCTGCCATAGTGCCTCTATATTTATCTTCAAAATAGCTATCCATACCATTAGACATTAAAATCAAACCAAACTGAAGAAAACCAATCAAAACAGTGAAAGTGATACAGGATTTCAAAACAACATAATAGGAAATCAGCAATGGCTAAAGGGGAGGAAATGTCTGTGTTGTTTTAATTTGCATCTCTCAAATGAACAGTGATATTGAGCATTTTTTCACATTTTTTGCTGTTTGTATTTCTTCATCTGAGAAGTACATATTCATCTCAGATGCCCATTTTTGGACTGGGTCTTTAAATTTAGGGGATATGATTGTTTTCAATTCTTTATATGTTCTATATATTAATCCTTTGTCTGAGGAATAACTGGCTAAGATTTTTTTCCCACTCTGTGGTTTGTCTTTTCACTTCATTGGTGATTTCTTTTACTGTGCAGAATCTTTTTAATATGATGAGATCCCAACTGTTGATTCTTTGTAGTATTTCTTATGCAACTGACGTTCTATTCATGTAATCTTTGCTTACACTTATGTCTGCAAGAATTCTACCATTTTCTCTTACAACAGATTTAGTGTTTCTGTTTTAAGATTTAGATCTTTAATCCATTTTGATTTTAGTTTAGTGCATGGTGATAGACATGGTTCTAGTTTTTGTCTTTGGCATGTAGAAAGCCTGTTTTTCCAGCACCATTTATTAAAGAGCCAGTTTTTTTTCCAGTGGATGTGTTTGGCTCCTTTGTCAAAAATAAGATGCCTGAGTGTATTTGGAGTTGTTCTGCATCTTCTGATCTGTTCCACTGATCCTCAGGTGTGTGTTTTGTTTTGTTTTAAATTACAGTAGCTGTATAGGATAATTTCAAGTCAGGGAATATGACGCCTCTTGCCTTGCTTTTGTTTCCCAGAGTATTTTTGCTATTTTAGGTCTTTTCCAGTTCCAAATAAATTTTAGGAATATTTTCTCTAGTTTTGTGAGGTATGCTAATGGTATTTTGATTGAGATTGCATTAAATCTGTATAACAATTTTGGGGAATAGGGTCATTTTTACAATATTGGTTCTTCCTACTCAAAAGCAAAGGCTATCTTTCCATTTTCTTATATTTCTCATATCAATTTCCTTTTACAGAGAGTTGTAGTTTTCAATGTAAAGGTCTTTTATTTCCATTACATTGATTCCTAGATATTTTTTTTTTTTTGGATGTTATTGTGAAAGGTATTCTTTCCTAACTTCTCTCTCGGTGAGTTTGTTATTTTTGTACAGGAATGCTATTGATTTTTGAATGTTGACTTTGTATACAGCTATATGACTGAAGTTGCTTGTTAAATCTAGAAGTCTTTTTGTGGAGTTTTTGGGGTTTTCTGTGTAGAGTATCATGCCATCTGCAAATAATGCTAATTTAACTTCTTTCTTTCCTATCTTTATTCCTTTTATTTCTTTCTCTTGTTTAATTGCTGCGTCTAAAGTTCCCAGAACTATATTGAATAGGAGTGGTAATAGTGGACATCCTTGGCTTGTTTCTGATTTTAGAGTTTTAGACCATTTAGTATGATGTTGGCTTCATGGTTTGTCACAGATAGCTTGTTTTTGTTTTTGCTTTTACAGTGTCTTGCTATGTAGAACAGATTGGTATTAAACTCATTGTGTAGCTCAGATTGGCTTTGAACTTGCAATGATCCTCCTACTTCAGGAGCCCCCCTATCCCTAAGAGTGCTGGGATTACAGGTGTGTGCCACCATGCTTGGCAGATGGGTTTTATCAGATTGAGATAAAGACTCTCTATTCCAATTTTCTGTAGGGATTTTGTTTTTAAAAAATCGTGAATAGGTGTTGGGTTTTGTCAAAAAGCTTTTTCTGCTTTGTATGTTTTAACTTTGTAACTTGAATAAGTATTTCCAATGATGACAGTATGTAACTTATCAAGTGGCGATTTCTTGGTATTTTTGTTTTGCTTGTTTTTTTTTTTCTTTCTTCTTCTCTTTAAATAAAAAATAATAAAAAAAGCTTTTTCTGCTAAGATGATCATGTGACTTTTACTGTGGCTCTGTTGGTATGGTATATTATATTGATTGATTTGCATTTATCAAACCATGCTTGCATTCCTGGGATGACCCGTACTTAGTCATGGTGTATAATCTTCTTAATGATTTGCTATATTCTTTAAAAAAAATTTTTTTTATTTAAAGAGAAAATAAAGCAAGACAGAAAAAGGGTAGAAATAATACAGAATTTCAAAAAAAAACCAGTAAAAAATCACTAGTTGATAAATTACATATTGTCATCTTAGAAATAGTTGTTCAAGTTACAAAATTAAAACATACAAAGTGGGCATTCAAATAGTGAGATTGTGAACAGTTTTGTTCAACGATCCAACAAAAACTTAGTAATATGGTTATCTATCTTACACACTTAAACATACGTGCTGTTATATCCTTTAGAGCACTTAGTGATTTGCTGTATTCTGTTTGCCAGTATCTTGTTGAGGATTGTTGCATCTTCCTTCATGAGGGAGATTGGCCTGTAGTTTTCTCTTTTTTTAATTTTTGGTTTGCCACTTTTCTGGTTTGGTATCAGGTAATGCTTGCTTCCAGGAATGACTGGTAGTATTGTTTCCCTTTCAATTTCATTAGAGAATTTGAGGAGTAATGTCATTAGATCTCTAAAATTTCAAATTTGTTATAAAATTCAGAATCCATCAGAATCTTTTGTTTTTTGACTTGAATATTTTTAGGCAGTTGAAATTACTTTGTAAATTCCTTTTGGTACTCTATTTTCACATAACTTTTCCCCATATGTTCTAATTATATAGAAATCTAAAGTGAAGTCTTGGCATGTAGTTAGAATGCCTGCAGAGTGCCAGGTCTCATTAGTCATCCTTTGAATGGGGATGGCAGCTAATACCAGTGTATAGTACCTGAAGCCAGGCACAGTGTTAGGTACCCTGTAAGAGTTATCTTACCCTCATACAGCACTGGGGAAGGAATATACAGATTAAGCAGTTGGGCAAAGGAGACTGGAGTTCCTATAGAAGAGGAATGACTAGTGCTTGTGCTAAGCCAGTGTTTTTAACCTTTTAGAGACTGAGTGCCCAAACTGCAATCTAACACCCATTTATTTATCACAGAACACCAGCACTGCAGTTAAACCTAGCTGAGAAAAATCAACTGTTATCCCACGTTGGGTTTAGTTGGTTCATTTACCAACAGAGAGGGCTCCATGTGCCTGCTGTGGCGTGTGTGCCATACATTCACTAACACTGTTCTAAGCACTTGACTCTATTCACATGTTGCTTGTGCATGAAAGCCCCTGTTGCATGTGATAAGCTGGGGTAGATAGAAGTTTGGATCAGGGATATAACCTAAGGCACATTTGACTGGAGCAAGTGTGCTTCACAGTTTAGCACCCTGTCTCTAGAGACAATGCCTAGCCCTGTTTTTGTGTCCCTGTTGGATGCATACTGGGTGTGTACATGGGAACCCAGGGTCATGATATCAAGGGCAGGGTTGCCGTAGGAAAGAGCTTCTAGGTGGAGCTGAGACCATGAGCAGGAATTAATTCCCTCTGTGAGAAAATGATGAGGCATTCTTGGTGGAGGGAGCAGGGTGTGCAGATGGTGCCTGGGACATAGTGGAGGATGGAGGGGAGGAGTAGATGAGATGTAGGCCAGAGCTGATATGTGTTGGCATGACGGGAAACATGCCTGGCATAGAGCCTCACTTGCTTCTGGAGGGCATGTGAGGGAGGACCTGTTTCTTGGTGCCTGTGCTTCAGATGTAGTGATGGGGTATTTAGGGTGAGAAGCTGCTGCATGGCCTCAAGGTTTTAGCCAGCAGTTCATAGGAAGGTGGGCCAGTGCTACCTTAATAGATGGATGTACTGTTTGAGGAAGTTAGCATATAGGTCCTGTGTTCTCAAAGCCTTGAGACTGAGCCCCAAGAAGCTGGTCCCCCTTGGTTTTCTACTTTGGTTTTCTTTAGCCTGGTGTCTCTTATCCCATTCCGTTGTGAATGGGTTTATTGGTTTGAAATGCAAGGACAGAGTGGGTCATTCAGAGGATCTTGGTGCTGTCTATGCATGGTCTAGGAAGAAGGCCGTATCCTCTATCCCTGAGTTGACTCCTGACTGAATACCCAGGGAGTATATCCAGCAGACAGTTTGAGTTTTAGGAGTATAGTACAAATCAGAGGTAGGAAAGGTTGTAAAGTTTAATCAATATTTACTAGATTAGGGTAGTGCCACAGGCTTAAAAAATAAAATAAATATAAGAAAACACTAGATATCATATGTTTTAGAGATTACTGTGTAGGGAGAAGACCTGTGTGTGTGTGAGTGATTTTGAGTTTGACATTTACACATGCAGGGGCATGAACACTCAGAGCAAGTGCAGAGTCAGCTTCACAGGCTTGTCCTTGCTCATGCTGACCTGCAGACCTCTCACCCTTGAGTCTTATCACTTTGCTCAGAAGCTTCTCCTGGCACTGAATACCAGGACTATGTCTGTGGTGGGCCATCAAGTACCTAGGACTGCCGTATCCTCCCAGAATGCTTCTGTCTTAGTTACTTTTTACTCATTGCTGGGACAAAATACCTGACACCCAAAATGAAGAAAGGAAAGATTTATGTCTTACAGTTCTTGGAGGTTTCAGTCCATAATCAGTTGGCTCCAAGACAGGGTGGCATGGCAGGGCTGCACTTCATAGCAGCTGCAAACTGCAAGCGTGAATGGGAAAGAGAAAGGGACACACCTTCTTCCCTCCCTTACATCATATTCTGGCTCCACCCCTGGGTGGGTGAAACACTCACACCACCAATCCAAGTGCTAGACAATGAACCAATCACAAACACATAATTGCATGAGGCTTGGGGGCCACTGATATAAACCATGACAGCTTCTTTTTGTCAGATATGTCATCTGTGTGTTTAACTGTCTGCTTTCCTCATTTCTGTCCTCTGCCCCATGTACCTTGAAAGTGTGATCCCTGGTCTGCTAGCCCAGCACCTGTCCGTCTGTGTGACAGGTGCAAACACTCACTGCAGAAGGAGAAGAGAGCGTCAAGGGTCCAAGGAGGGGTGCAGAGGAAACCGCTGTATTCTTGCAGAGTGCAGGCATCTGTCCTGGGGGGCACATGTGACTGTTTTCTAGCCTATGATGGTAGGAGAATCTCTTAACCTAAGACTTTAGGGTGCTAAGCATCTGAGGTGAATCTCTAACCTGGGAGGAAAAGCTCATAGGAGACCCAGCCAAGCAGAGTAGGTCGGGGAAGACATTCCCAGCAGTGGGAACATGTCCACAGAAAGCCTGGGAAATGCTCACAAAGCTTGGGGATACCCAGGGCCCACCGGATGAACTCTCCTGGCAGTGGATTACAGTCGGGATGGGAGCTCCTCCTGCCCTCTGCTGTGCTGTATGGTCTCCCTACAATGATGGGTCTTTTGTGTCAGTTCTGGGCTTCACATTGTGAAAGGCCTCTTGTCAGACTATGGTCTGACAAGGTGTCAGGATGCCTGAGGGCTGCAGGAGACTGGAAGGAAGGTGGAGAGGTTAGCATAGGGAAGAAGGAGTGTTGGTGGGGACTGCCTCTGCGCTGGCTGCGGAGGATAGTGAGTGTGCCTGAGGAGGGAGCAGAGTTCACATCCTGGCTCTGGGAAGTCCTGGTTTTTCTGGGAAGTCTTTGGCCCCCTGACCTTAATTGTTGGCCTATACCATTTTTCTACCATGTATGTGTGGAGACTAGGAAGGAACTGAAAGGATGATATGAGTTAGGCCTGCGATGGGGCCGATACTCTGCCTCTTATCTCCCAGATTGCCTGCACAGAGACTGTGTTAAGATACCTGAGAGCTTGGTAGAACTTCCTCTTAACCGGAATAAGTGGCCTGGAATCCTGTGAGTTCCCATCACTAGTGGTGTTCTTGCCCAAACTAGCTGATGATTATGACAACTACTTCCTTAAATATTTCACTGGCTACCACATACTGTCCTCTGTGCTTTTCCCACCCTACCAACTTAGTGCTAATCTTCCCATCTGACCAATGTAAAAAGAAGCTGAGACCAAGTGCACATAACACATCCTCCAGGGCAAGCTAGGAAGGGGATGGAGCTGGTCTGTCTGCAGGAGAACATGATCAGAGAAACTTTGCTTTTGAGAAGTGGGTAGACTAACAGCTTTGAGAGCCTTCATGTAGTCAGCTTCTTGAGTACATGCATGGCTGTGCTAAGAGAAGCTGGAGGGGCTGCCCTGGGCACTGATGGAGGGTACTTTTTAAGAGCACAGCACTGGCTTTAACAAGACAGGTGGGCAGGTGTCTCCAGGGAGCAGAGAGAAGGACAGTCACCCTCACAGCAGTGAGCTAGGTGTCTCAGCATCCTTTGAGGTGGGCAGGAAGACTGCCCAGGTGGCTGCTTGATTGCAAGTCAGACTTGCTCTTTTCCTTTCTGTTTCCTCACCTGTAGGATGCCTTTGTAGGATGTCTTTTCTAGTTTAAGACAGTCTCTGTTGTTTTTTGTGATGGCATGGCTTACCTTGCGAAGGAGCGCCTATACATTCTTCCTCAACAGCCCAGAGACTCATGTTGCATGCAAACGCAGGTTTCCAGACAGATAATTTGTTTTATTTTATTTAAAAAAATATATATATATTTAACTTTTGGTTAAATTTTTTATTAGTACATTTGCAGTACATACATTTTACAGTTATCTTGGGGAGTGGGTACATGTATATAATAAGGCTTGTTTCATTTTTTTCCTTTCCTATTCCCTCCGTCTCCTTCCTTCCTCCTATAATTCTCCTTTCCCCTTTTTCATTCTTGTTGATATCATTAAGCTTGGTTCATGTTTATAGCATATACTGTTTACATTCATTGAGGTTATTAGGATCCTGTACATAGCTTATCTTTCTTTGTTCTACTTATTTTCCTAACCCCTCACCAACACCCTTTACCCTTGGTCCCTTGGACCCCTTTGGAAACTGTTTGCGAGAGATCATCTAAGAATCAGTGTAAGAATTTTGTGTACTTTGCTTCTTCCCAAAACTTTGCCAAAGCATTTAGTTTTTATCCTGTAGTTTTGGTGGCTGATCTGGGGTGTGACATTCTTTTTTCTGTGATGGGTTATTTTTGTTGGCTCTTGCCTTCCTTTACTTTACTGCTACTTGGTTACTACTTCTCTTTAATTCTTGATTTCCATTTCTATCCTCATATTCGTGTATCTCTTTTGACACCCACATTTTCTTGAAACCATCCCAACGTATGGTAATTAATCCTTTGCTGTCATTAAAACCTTACTTTCCAGGAACCAGCTCTCTTAATAAACCATTCATTCCCCCATCTGTCCTTTTTTTCTTTTTAATTAATTAATTTTTATTAGTACATGTTCACAGTATACAGTGATTGCATATACCATGGGAAATTGGTACATGTGGGTAATGCATCTGAGTACTCTTTTGGTCCCCTGCTCCTTTCAACTCTCAATCTCCTTCCCACTGCAGAAGCTCTGTTTTCATTTTTTTCTTCAATTCTTTTTAAAAAAACCTTTTCCTTTTCCTCCCTTCCCACCTTCTATCTCTGATTCTTCCCTCCCGTTTGAAGAAGATCTCCCTACTTCCTGTTCTCTACCTGTTAGTTTGCTCTTTATTTATATTTTTTGGGGGGGGTTGTCTATTTTTTCCCACATGATGCTGAAATCATGTGATACTATCAGTTTGTAAAACATCTGGATTTGTGTAAGCTGGTGCAGTTGGCAGTGCTTAGAGACAGCCAGTACTCACTGAGCTCTGTTATAGTCCACATCTTCTGCCTACTAAGCTCATCACTTCAGTCACATGTGTCTGTCTCCCTCAGTTCCAAAGAGAACAACAGTAACTTTTTCACTGGAGGATTAAGGAAGCATGTACACAAGTCTGGCACATATGAGGAGTTTGGTGAATAACTAAATAGGTAAATGTATGTGATGTGGTTTCTGAATACCTTTCAGGGCCACGATCTCCTGGGTCTATTTCTTTTTGTTAGTACCCCTTTTTAAGGAAGCAAGGAGAAATGAACATGGTCCATTAGATGTGTGCTACCGGGTCTTGGACACTTGATTGAGCTTACCTCTGGCCAGGAAATGTTAGTGTTAGCCTGTTTTGTGTGCATAGCACAGGTGGCTTTGAGTTCTTGCAGTTAACAGGGCCCACACATCTTTTTCTTTCACATGGATCTCTTTTTATCTAGTGCCTACCACTGAATTACTGTGAGGTTAATTTTTGGTGTTAGGGTTAGAGACCAAGACTTTATATTTTAACTATGCTATTAAGTAGTATCTTCATGGAGGAAGTAAATGTAACAATTTTGGAAATACTTGGACCTTGAATTCAAGAATTTTTCTCTAGTTTGTGACTGTGGGTAAGCTATTTAATTTTTCTAAGCCTCAGTGACCCAGCACAGAGACTTGGTTCTCACAAGGGGAAAGGTAGGAACAGCAACTAGTTGTTCCTTCCTTGAGCCTGAAGGGACAGTGAAAGGAGGGTAGTAGTGTAAAGGAGGGTAGTAGCATAGCCAGGAAGCTGAGCTTTTCTATGCAGAGCTGAGAACGCTGTGGGGCCTTCTAGGGAGAGGAGCTGTTTTAGTAGCATTTGGCTCCCCCTTTTGGTGGCTAAAGACAAACATGTGACTCCCGACCAGAGTAACTGATGGCAGTTAATTAGTTATGTGCACTCACAAACCAGATGAGATGCGAGCTCGCGGGAACAAGCTATGGATATGCCATGGCAATGATCAGGTCAGGAATAACTGACCCAAGGCTGTGGAGGGGACTTTTCAGTAGTCAGCAGGTACAATGTACCATTTCCATAGATTCCTCATAGTCTTTGTGAGGCTGGCTGGAAACAGGACCCATTGCTCAGGAATGGGCGGGGATTGTGTGTGGCCTGTGAGCTGTGTGTGTGGTGCATTGAAGGGAACATTGGCGGGGAAATGGTACGGGGCTCTGTGGGGGGGCCCACTGCCACCCAGGCAGCACAAGGGTACTCTATTGTCCACCAAGGTGGGGTGTCTATACAGCCTGTGCTTCCTTTGTTACCACCTGTGCTGTATATGAGAGAAACCTTGGCTTGAAGTAACCACTGCTGTCCACAGCACTCCAATCAGTCTGTGCCCAAATGGCATCCAACCAAGGCCCTTTCCCTATAGCGCTCAAGACCATAGAGACACGTAGATTTTCAATGAAGCCTGGGAACATGCACCCCCCTCCCCCATAATTCTTTTTCTGCAGATTATTCCTCTTCTTGAATACACTTCCCCACTAGACTTGGATTTGTTACTTTTTAAAGTGTATATTAGAGAAAATATTCATTGTGGAGAAATTTAGTTTATAAGACCAAAAAAGTATTGAATTTTATTTATTTATTTATTTATTGGTTGTTTTGCAGCAAGATCTTCTTGCTGCCCTTGAACTTGCATCAATACTCCAGCCTCAGCATCCTAAGTACTAGGATTACAGGCATGTGCCGCCACTCCTGGCCAAATTTATCAGCGAGAATGACCTGTTTGTCAGGAGTAAGGTGACTCTGCTTGAAGCTCAGTTCCTCTAACAATAGTAGCTCCTCTTCTTTATGTTTTATTTGTAAACAGGGTCAAGAACCTTGCAACAACTCTTGATTCTGGAACATTCTTGGTATTTTGAGCTATTTCATTACAAATGCTTTTTGTTGCTTTGGCTTTAAGACTGCCTCCGTGACTTCTTGGGGGATTAGTAGTTCTCATGTTACCTCAGGCTCATCATCCTTACTGTTGTTATTATTATTTGTAGAAAAGTTGTACGGTGACTTCTTGAACTGGAAGCTGGAAGAAACCCTGGCCCAGTTCCCTCTACAGCCTGGGAAAGTGGCCACTCTGGCCATCAGCATCAAAGCCAAGCTGGACTTTTCCTGCCAGGAGAACCTCCTCCAGGACCTCAGTGACGGTGAGCCCCAAATTTCAGTTAGTACATCCTGATCCCAGCAATCGCTGCTGCTTAGCACCTGCTGTGCAGTCTGTGATTCAAGTGTAGGTCATTAGAGCTGCCTGAGACTTCTCTTGGGCACATTGTTAACAGAGTGAGTTACAGGACGTGTCTGAAAGTAATAATAGTACATGTTAGCCGAATGATTTTTTCTTAATAAAAAAATTATTTATTGTCAACAAAGACGATATATACAACAGGAATGATTGCTTAATTTTCAGTCTTTATTGTTTTGTGCTCATTTTCCAGGAGGTCATCCTAAATGAGGGAAATATAGGAATTGCTACGATCCTGTAGATATCTAATTGGTCGTGACAATAACGTGCTTCTTCTGCATTTAGTGATTTCTGTGAAGAGAAGGGAGTCTGGGGAAACCAGAATTTGTATTAGTTGTGATAATAGGACCAGGTGATTGGCGATAAGGCTTCACAGACCACTTATGCCAAGTAATCAAGTGTGGTTCATACTTTCATTTGCAGGCATTACTGGGTATAGTCCGTTTAGGCTGTTGTAACAAAACACCATGGAGCGCCTGGCTTAAACAACAGAAATTTGTATTTCACAATTCAGGAAACCAGAGGTCTGAGATCAGTGTGGTGGATTTCTGGTGGGAGTCCTCTTCCTGGCTGGCACATGGCATCTTCTGGCTTGCGCTTCATGTGGCACAGAAAAAGCCTATCTGTCTGCTGTTGGTTTGTCTTCTTAAAATGGCCCCAGCCCATTACATCTGACCCTGGATTTAGGAGGTTATTTGCTCATTAACAGCTCTGCACAGGCCTTGCTTCCAAGTGCAATCATGTTGCAGGCTGGGTCATCAATATATGAACTTTGGGGAGTGGCACAAATGTTCAGTCCATGATAGCTACTGCTGGAGCCAGACAGTGGATTCTGTCTGTAGAGTTTACCAGTTAGATAACTTTAGGTGACACACTTAACTTTGTGCCTTAGTCTTTGGATCTACAAAATGATTACAAATCTTATTTCTAGGGTCTTGTGAGCACCCTAGGGTTCTAGGATTTGCACACCACCTGGAACAGAGCCAGGATTCATCATGAATAAGTGGTTGGAATACCTGACACTAGGGGATGTCACTTAGATGTGGCTCCTTTTACCTGAAAGTGCCCTGTATGGCCTCTGGGAGTGGAGGTTAGCCTTGGGCCTGATCAGGATATTTTGTGGGTGAAGTTATAAGAGTGGGTCCCACAGCCCGGGGTACAGCAGGTGCAGTGGCTCAAAGACTGGGTGTCTGTCTGTGTGTGTTGTCTGCATGTGCATCTTTCTTTCTGGGAATGGGATTCTGTTTCCTAGCCAGTCTGCCCCAGCATGTCTGCATGCTCAGGAAATGATGTCATCGTATTGAATGCCAGCGACTGTAACAGGAGTTATGAGTTTTGTTCTCCTCTGATAGGAAGTTGCCCTCCACATTATTCTCTTCTCCGAGGAGTTGATGATTTTGTCCCAGTTGATGAGTATGCCTAGCTGGTTTCTCCCAGCCTTTTGCACTTGCTCTTCTCTCACCCATATCCATCTGTCCCACTGCTCTGTATGCTCTGCACCTGTTTCTACGGTATCAGTTCAACTGCCCTTTTGTGGCAAGGCTCCCCTTGATGGCTTAGTGAAATCAGCTGCTTCCCTGTCCCTCTTGCTCTTATTCCTCATCTTTCATTACTTACTCCCAGAAAACTCTTCCTTGGAAGCATTCTTTTGCTTTTTTTTCCTTCCTGCCTCCTTGCTTAGAATAAGGAACAAGAATCCTGACTGTATTGTTCAGTGTTGTGTTGCGATGTGGAACGAAGAACTTTGGTGTTTCTAGTATGGATCATGAATGAGGGCCTCTTACCCCTCCCCTCCCCATAATGGGGGCTCCAAGTTATATTCTTGCACATTTCATGTGAGCATTTCTTTCCAGAAGACCTCTTTAGGGAGCTGTGTTTGAGACTGTCAACTCTCTGGGCAGAGCATGCAGAAATGAACTGCATTAATGTGTTTGTGTTAGTGGTTGTATTAAGATCCTACACTCCACTGTGTCTTAGGCAGCTTGAGTCTGCTATAACAAAACACCAAACAAAACACCATAGCCTGAGTGGCTTGACCAGCAGATTTTTCATAGTTCTGGACCCTCAGAAGCCCAAGGTCAAGGTGCTGGCTGATTTGATTCTTAAGTGGGGCCTTCTTCCTGATTTGTACACAGTGGGGACATGGAGCTCTTCTGTCTACTTCTTCTTACAAGGCAGGAAACTCATCACGGGCACCCTAATGACCTAATACCTAATTACTTACCTCCCTCAGCCCCTCCTCCTAATGCTGGGGATAAGGCTTCAGCGTTCAAATCCAGCCCATAATACCCTTCATAAATTTTACTCTCCAACTCTCTGCAGTATTTAAAGAACTATCATGGGTTCCTTGTGTCATGTGAGTACTTAATAAAACATTCTTTAAAAATTATTAGCAAAGGTAGGAAAACAAGTTTAGTGTTGGAGATGTTAACAATTGAAAATGTCACATGGATTTGACATTATATCAGAACTTAAGAAGTCATGAAATTTTTTTTTCCTTGTTTGTAATGTGTTCTTTCCACTAAGCTGCATTTTTTTCTATCAGTAGACAGAGAGTTACCTAAGTTTCGACTTCTTTTTCCCAAGAAGAGAGTTTGGCAAAATAAATGGTGCACAGTTCTAGAAATCTGTCCAGACACTTGTCTCAAGGATGCTTGATTGGGTATTATCCCAGGGGCTATGTCTCGGTAAAGAAACCTCCAGCCGAGAGTGTTTGCATGTGAGAAGCCAGGGACTGGTGTCTGGGGCTCTACTACTGACCACTGCCTTTATGGTAATCCTGAGGAGAACCTATATAAGGCTTTGAGGTGGAAACCCTAACTTTCTGTGTTGTGGTAGCTATTTATGTGCTTAATGCAGACCTGTTTTGTTAGGACATTATTGTTCTGCCTTTGTTACAGAGGGGATAGGACACTTTCTTTATCCTTCTAAAATGAGAGCAGAATTGCAACTTGGGATTTGTAGTCTGGGAATACTTTCTTCTATCTTTTAAAGTAAAGACTAAAGGAGAACTAGAATTAAGGTTACCAAGTGGTTTGTAAAGCAAGGTTGGCCTAATTTCTGGTCAGTTAGAGATAGTACATATGTGAAACACATCACAGTTACTAATTAACTGCCCTTTTTAGTGATAATGGTTGTCTGTATAGTATGTTATAGAATGAGACAGAGAATCTTAATGGAAAAGTTTTATAGGGGAAAAAGGTAGACATAAGACCCTTGCAGAGTTTGGTCCATGGGTGGTACAGTTCAGTATGAGAAATTATGGGGTCTTCATTAGGCTCTGATTTGTAGACAGCTTTGAATCAGTGGCAGAGGCTCTTTTGTGGCTCTTGGAGCTGAGCTGTGACCTCCCTGTGGTTCTAAGTCTTATAGTCTTAGAAGCATCGAACAGAACCTGATTTGTTTTTCAGGCATGAGCTCACATTAACTATGGTTGCTGAAATTAGATGCCACTTTTTAACTTTGTAGCAATAAATATGGCTGTTGCAGAAACTAGGATACTGATTTCAATGTGGACCACAGACAGATGGAGAGAATTAATATTTATTAAGCACTGTTAGATATTGTGTATAAAGACTGGGCTGACTACTTTATTTGCATTATTTCTATTTAATCTTCCAAACAGCTCTATAAAGAAAATGTTATTATTATAGTTTCTATAGTGTAAAAACATGAGAGAAGACTTTTCTAGTTAAAGGAGATTAAAGGAATAAAACAATCACATCCTATACATGAACCTCAGTTATATACTGGGTTAAAAAATGAAAGACATTTTTGGGACAACCTGGGAAATTAAATGTGTACTGTGTATTAGGTAATGTTATTGTATCAATGACGAATATATTGAGAATGTTAATGATATTGAAATTGCAGTGAAATGTTCTTGTGCTTCAGAAATAAATTCAGCAGTACTTAAGGATGAAAGATAATTATCCTCGTGTTTTCTTTGATATAGAAAGTGTGAATATAGAGAGAAATAAATGTGTGACTATAGAGAGAAATAAAGAGAAATAAATTATTAAAAATCAGTGGCTTTAGATAAAGGATGTGGATATTCTTTTATATAAAGGAGAAAAAGATACCTTTGTATCACACTGCTTTGACCTATTATGTTTTGTTTTCTAGTGAATTCTTAGAAAGCAAATGATTTCCCATATCTTTATATTCTTGAACAACATCTTTTCTAGGATAAGAAAAGTCAACCTTTTACTTAAGAGAATTATATGTTTTTTGACAACACAGTACTCAAAAATCTCTAGTTTCTTGGGACTTTTTTGAATTTTATGTTTAAAATTAGAAATGTTGGAACATGGTGATAAACTGTTTTAGGTTTTGGATATTTTTAATTATCCAGTAAAATAGGTTGGGCAGTTGGTATATGGAAACACCCTTAGTCAAAATATATAACAAAGTAAGATAGTAGAGTATCCTTATGAGTCCCAAAAGATAAGCAGATGCAAACAAACCACTGCTTGCCACATAGACTAACATCATGTAGGAGGAAACTGGAAGCAATTAATTGATGTTGGCAGACCAAAGAATCCAGTGGGTATTTACTGGACAGTTCAGTGGAGTAAGTTGAGGACAGAAGCTGAGGCTTAAAACAGGGTCTTGCATTTTTCATTAGCAGATGAATGCAAAGAATTCTTATAGGACAAATTCACATGTTTGAGTGCCACCCAAAAGCACAAAATAAATAATGCAGACTTATTAGTCATAAAAGCTAACAAGAATGATTTCTACTAGAAGTTCATGTAAAATAATCTCATATAAAGATGGTTAATAGAAAGGATCAAGGGTTGTGCCAGAGGAACATGCTCACAGCTGATGATAATTGTAAAATATTTAAAGTAGGTTAAAAAACATTAAAAAATTTATAGAAAAGAAAGAAGTTAAATTACAAAAAATCTAAATCCCAGTTAGAAAACTTTAGAGATCAAATTGATAGAAATCTGTAAAGAATTCAAAATACAAGAAAAACTGTTCAGTAATGCAGTCTTCAGTGAATTAATGTACCTAATGTATACATTAAGGGAAACAGAAAATGAAAAGGAGAAGAAAAAAGGAATGAGAGGAAAATCATTAAAGAGAAAAGTGACTTATTTAGAAGACAGGCAAAGAAGGTCTAACATATGTACATGATTCCATACTATAGATCACTCACTGTGATATACCAAAGAAGGAAACCAGAATAAAGGAACCAGAGCATATTAAACTTGGTAGTTTAAGAAAACTTTAAGTTTAAAAATAATGCTTGAAATTGTCTATTGAATGGCACACAGTGAGTCTCAGAACAGTGACCTAGAATGATCAAGACATATTCTAATAAAATTACTAGAGTTGGAAAAAAATCTGTTGGGCTTTCAGACCAAAAGAGCAAATGATTTATGAAATAAAATCAGATTACCATTGAACTTTTTGACAGCAACAGTTTGTGTCAGAAGTCAACAGAAAAGTGTGTTCAGGTACTACTGTAATGAAAATGTGAGTCACAGGATTTTAGGCATAGCTGTTTTAAGAGGCCAGTCAAACTATTGTCAACATGTAGGACACAAGATCATATCCTTATGATTCCTTCCTTGAAGATTCCACTAGGAAAGGACTATCAAAATAGCTACAGGACATTAAGCACAGTTATTATGAAGCCAGGACTCAATAATTGTTAGGAGAGAGAGTATAGTGTGTCATGGCCATGTCAGTGATGACTGTCCATGCACTACAATAATTTGAAATGCAGGGCTCAGGTGGAAATCATATGCAAAAGTGATTTAAAACTGATTTCAATATTATTTTGGTAGAGATAATTCCAGCATTGGTATTGATATTTGGAAGCAGTGGCATATAGTAAATGATGTGTTTTTTGATAATTTGATTTTATTTAGGAGTCTGGTCTTGAACCAGAATTTTCCTATGGAAGATAGGAGGTAACTCATATGAGATATGAAATCAAGGAAAAAGTTTCTGGTATAGAGTTTCAATCAAAAACAGTAAGAAGTCATGAGCTGTTCAAAAGTCAATTCTCTCTGTCAGTCAGTTATTTATTTTCTACTCCTGTGCTCTGTCAAAGCTAGAAACTGACCAGCCCAGCAGTATGGCTGTGGAACACTCTCCCACTCAGCAAAACCAGTGTCTCATGAAACCTACAGTAGGGAACTGTGGGTTCTGATCATAGAGAGTTCTAAGGTGAAGAGCATCAGTAAGGATGTTAAATTTGTTTCAATCCATGAGTTCTTAATGCTTCAAGAAAGAATTGTCCACCTTTCATTTTACTGTCTCTAATCAATGGCTGGATGGAGGGAATGAGAACCCACATGAAATAAGACGCATTCCTGTATTATGTTCTTTCTGCTGGAAGGATAGAGCACCTCCTGGGAGTTAGTAGTACCCCTAGTCACCGCTGAGACTCATAAGCATTCTTGCTCTGACTTCTCACTTACAGGATTTGGAAAACAAAGAAACTTGATAAACTGCACCATAAAGTGCAGTCCACAGTCCAGACTCCCAGAAACCCCACAGTCAAGGGAACAGGCTTTTTCAACACATAAATATTATAATGGGAAAAGGGTGAAGTTCTGGAGATAGACAGTTTCACCACATCATGAGTATACTTAATGCTACAGAACTATACTCTTAGAAATGGTTAAAATGGTAATGGTACGTCTTACTTGATGAGTGGTTATACCCCTGTAAAACAAAACAAAACAAATTGAAGGGTTACCTATAGTTTAAGAGATTTAAAGGGTCTATTTGAAAATAAACAGATATAACTAAACTATAGGGTTGGTGGCACCATGCTTAGGAAGTGAAACAGTAAAGAAAAGCTGGGCCATACCACTAGTCAGGAGCCTGGTTCTCTTGGAGGATAGAAAAGATTATGGATGGGATAAGGTGAACTGATGGCTGGCAACATTCTATTTCTTGACCTCTGTGGTCGTTCTCAGGCTATTTATTTCTTAAGAATTCATTAACCTATACATTTATTTTATGCAGCTTTGTCTGTCACTGTTATATTTTACTATAAAATGTTTTTAAAAGAACAAAAAGTTAGAAATATTTCAGTCATAATAATTTTGGCTAAGAGACAGCTTTCTTATCTGATTACTTTGGAAAGTTATTTTTATCTGAGAAGTTTCTCATCAAGGCATTATCTTGACGCTGTAACCTAGCTGCTGTGCATTCTTCTTTGTGTATTTGTGCACAGGGAGCTTTTGGTGGGATCGATGCATTAGTGCTTTGATTTTATTGGTATTGATGCTTTGGATGAAAACAGCCTTCAGGATCTGCTGTGTCTCAACATCAGAATGGAAGCATCACTTGCTTTTGGTTTCCTTTTCAATTAATTAAATATTTAATTTGATTTTCCTGTTCTCTGTACTTTTTGGCTCTTGGTTTCATAAGAGAAATGTCAGCTTTCTCCACTGACAGTTTCTGTTAGACCCGATAATTAAATGTGGCATTTCTTTTTCAATATGGGAAGAAATGACCCTTAAGTCTCACAGGGTGAGGCAGATTGCAGATGTCATCTCATCTAACCAGTTTGTTTTACAGAGTAGGAAGCTAAGTCTCAGAAAAGTAAATGATTGTCCGAGGCCTCACACAACAGGGCCAGCACCCTGTGCACCAGTATAGCTGGCAGAGGAGTCTTACTGTCCCCCTCCTCTCTCTCCTTTAGGGAACAAATAGACCAGTATTTCTAGGCATGTCCTTGTGAGGTGTAGTGACAAGGTACTAGTGTGCTGGGAACTGATGTGTCCATTAAGGTTATATCGATAAATGGAAAACTTGGTTTCTTTTAATGTGACTGTGTCTTAGTCACTTTTCTTGTGGCTAGGACAAAATACCTGATACCTGCAACTTAAAGGAAGAGAGATTTATTTTGCCTTATATTTCAGTTCATAGTTGGGTAGCTCCAAAGCAGAACAGCATGGCAGAGGGGCATAGGGAAAAGCTACTCACCTCCTGGAAGCCCAGAAGCAGGGACAGTGAGGAGCCAGGAAGGGCGTTATACCTTTCTGGGTCATTCCTGTAGTTACTCATCTCTTTTGATCAGACCCCACGTCCTAACAGAACATTTATCTATAAACTCACTAGTGGACTAATCCACTGATGATTATAGTGCCCCCATGATCCAACCACCTCCTCAAAGCCCCACTTCGTGCCCACAAGGCTTTGGGGAGAAATCTAGTCATAAACCATAACAGGCTATGACCCACGTGAAGTGTGTTTCTACCCTCAGGAGTTGAGAAGACAGGGCTGTGAACTCTGTTCTTTAAATTATTTACTCCTTTCACACCTTGAGAAGGGGCAGGTGACTTTGGTGCAGAGAATTCTCATGAGTTGTGATGCTGTGGGGAAAATATTAAATATTTATCTGTATCATAAGTTTCTTCCACAATTAAACATTCACTCATTCATTCAGAAACCAACAGCGACTGTGTGCAGAGTTTGGTTGTTGTCACTATGCCATCCTTTCAAGTCCTATTATTCCTGTACCCTCCTGCTCAGTAGGTGACCTCTTTTGACAGTTAGATGAAGGCATCTTCCTCCTTGTCTTATCTGCTTCATCTCCATCTAGGATACATTTGCATTTCCATTTATTTAATCCTAGAAAATTGTTTGGTCTTTCTCTTCAACAGCCCTGTGTTTTCTCTCTGTGTCTTGGTTTACAGTCTAAACATCATTGGATTGAGCCATTCAAGGAGCCTCCCTGTTGCTGGCTCTGCCTTCTCAAATTCAGTGTCTGTTGCATCTTAGATTTTTCTTAAAAATCAGGCCGTATGTAATTGGGGCTTAACCTCCCTCTTTCCTGTTCCTGTACTCTCTGTGCTAGTCTGAAACTTGGCCTTGAATGATGTCATTTCACAGTTGCCAAGATACTGGTCTGGGAATGTTTTTCTGGCCTTCATCTGCCTGCTGAGCCCAACTGTACCCACCTTCTCTTTCAAGACTTTGCAGATCCTGTCCCCATTGTCCTTTGGTGACAAAGGCAGCTCTTTCTTGTGGTCACTATGGACACCTTGGAATGCTATTCCAGTTCCTCTGCATCGTCTTTTTAAGTTTTGTCCATTTCCAGAACCCAGCACAGGGACTTGCTCAGAGAGTCCCAGTGTCGACTCCCCAGAGGAGGTAGTAGCAGCATGCCATGAGTGCAGCAAGTGTTTCAGCCCTGTGTTTAGAGAAAGAAGGACAGTCTGGGCTTGGTGGCAGGCTAAATTTTTGGATAAGGATCTTTCACCTGACTTTAGATGAGCCCAATATCTGTGAGTAGGAGAGGAGGCACTGGGCCACCTTGAACAAAGACAGATCTGGCCCTGTATAGGATCTGGAGTAGCAGAGGACCAGGTGGCAATGGCAAAGTCAAGCAGGTGGTAGGAGGCATGAAGCTCTAGAGCAGTGGTGGTGAACCTATGGCATGAGTGCTACAGCCAGCTGTTTGTTATCACTGAAACTCTACAAGGTTCGCCATTACTGCTCTTGAAGCAGTTTGGGTTTTACTGGAAAGTCACTGGAGAGCATCTGAAAGATTTTTTTTTAATGGTAAGTGGGTTTGATGGAGACTGTTGGAAGCAGGTGAGTGGGCTGGATTGTAAGCATTGTGAGGCTTACTGAAGGCAGCAGGTGACAAGTGCAGGAATACAAGGGTTAGACATGTAGACAGGGAGGGTGGTGCCTACTGGACGCCATTGTGGTGCTGGAGGCCTTGCAGTGGGCTGGCTTCCTCTGGTTCTCTTGAAGGATGAGGGGTGACCTTTTTACCTTCCCTGACTCACTGCAGGATGCTGCTGGGTCTGTAGCACAGGATTTAGGAGCAGGGTCAGCAGCCTGGGGAGCTGGGGCTGGACCTGTTCTGCAGCCCGTGGCCAAGTTCCCTCTTCCCTGCCCACTGTCTTCTGCTTGTCACACCACAGACTGACACTAGTGGGAAGTGGAGTCAGCTCAATGCTTTGCCCAAAATTGGAGACTAATGTAAAAATATATTTACAGTTGGCATTTCATTACCTAATGCTTCTGTACAATTTAAAGACAAAAGAAGCTTTGATTTACCATTGTGACAAGGAGCTGATTTTATTTGAAGGCTGTCACTCTTCAGTATGCTATGTTCACTTTCATAACTGACCCTTTACCCTGATACTGTCCCCTGAAATGGGGATAAGTTATTATTCAGCATCTTTGTCCTAGTTGACTCCTACCCTTGAAAATAAATACTAATTTTTGTAATTCTCAGTTTTTTTTTTTTTTTAAAGAGCAGTGACTCGTCTGAATTACCCAGAAGTCAAAGACAAATGTGACTGGAATCTTAATGCCATAATGTTTCTTGTTTTTCTTTGCAATTCCTAGATGCTTGAGTTTTTTGCAAACATATGTGTTTTTAAGAAGGCCAGGGATTTTACTGAAACTTAGGTTTTCTTCCCAAAGCTAGAGAGTGTAAGGACAGCATATTTACTGAGTGCTCGCCACACTCACTCTGTGTTCAGGCACTTCCTGCACATTCTCAAAGTTCCCCCACTGTGGCTGGGAGAGGAGCTCACACTTGTCTTTTGGGGCTGGTATCTGCCTGCACGTCCAGTCCACACCACTTCCCAGCAGATGCTATTAATCTTGCTCTTTGCACCAGTTGCATCTGAGGGCAGGGTCAGAGCTTGCCTTAATTTCCCGTGGCTGCCTGACTGTATTCGCTTGCTTTTCCTTCTTCCTCTCTGGTAGCTCTTTGTCAGTTTCACTTGGAGACTTCTTCCTCTTTGTTATTAGACTACCGAGATTCATGAGGGCTCTCTCTCTAAGGTTCTCTTCTACTTTGTTCAGTGACCAGTCCAGCCACGCAGCCCATTCCTTGCCCATAGTATTGTAGATTTCGATGGAGCAGGGGTGGTGTTCTGGTGGAGATTTGGTCTGTGGCTGCCTCTTCCCTATTTGGTTTTTCACTGTGGCCCTGCTACTTGAAGAATCCTTGCTGCTCCCCTCCCAGCTCTTGTTTCATACAGAGCTGAGGAGGCTGCTACTCCCTTCCCAGGCTGAGAAACTTTCTCAGAATTCTTTCTTATTTGCTCATTGATCTCCTTACAGGAATCCAAGTAGCCCAGGAGCCTTCATACTAGTCACCCTGGAGCAATTGAGAAGCCTTGGGCAATTTACTGGTGTCTGGGCCTATTATGATTTCTGATCTTTGGGCAGCCAGGGAAAGCAAATTTCTGGTTTATCCAGCTCTTTTTCTTACTGTAAGGGTGAGAGCAGTCCTTTTGCCCACTCTTCCTATCTATCTTCAACCTGAAATCAGAGGTTTATGTTTTAAATTCAGATTTACAATTATTTTTGGATTGTGTTGGGCATTTATCATATTATATGCTGTGTTTGTTTTGTGTTCAATGGGTTATCCACTTTTGTTCTGAAGGTAAAGGGCTAATGATGCACTGGACAGCCTGCCCATCGTTATATTTAGCCTGTGCCTCCTACCAGCCTGCTGACTCACAAACAGTAATTTCGTAGCGTGGTGGCTCAGCCAAGGGAAAGGTCAGTTTGCCTGCTTCCCTGGAGCTCTCAGGAGCACGTCTCTGAGCACTAGGTTTTCATAGCCAGACATCAAAATAATAATGCATTAAGTGTCCTTATTCCTGGGCTACTTATTTGGCTTATAGATGGGAAGGTTGACTCGGTTCTTTGATTTAACTTCAGGTTGGAAAATAACTTCCTAAACCACCAGGATGGAATGGAGATCCAGGTATTTGTCATTCATCGGCAACAGGTGATCTTGTTGCAGGCAACTAGAGCTGAAGTCTTCTGGACCATTGAGCTTATTGTCCTCATCATTATCTTTCCTAAGCAAGATGATGGTGACTCACCATAAGACAAATCAAGCAGGCGTTCAGGGAAGAGGATTGAAAAGTATTGTATTTTGGTCCAAAGAAGAAAGGGATGATGTCTGTTAATCTCTGCAGGTTGGTTTACTGTTAGCTCCTGAGGTAGCTCACCCCAAGCTTTGACAATTTTGCTTTTAAAGCAAAATTTATACTCCTTCTCTCCAGTATCTGTTATCACAGCTCTAATCCAGGCTTTTACTTTTTCTCACTTTTACCATTACTGTCATCTTTTGATTGGTTTCCCAGCTGCTATTTTTGGCTCTTTCCTACTGTCTCGTACATTGTTACCAGTTCCACAGCTGAACCTGATAGTGCCTGTTGTTTTGTGTAACTTCCCATGGCTTTCCTTAACCTTTAGGATAAAGTTTTGAATGTGGCTCACATACTGTAAAGAATGTTTTTTATTTTAAAACAAAACAGATAAAAGGATAGAAATGATACAGAATTTCAAAAAAAAGTAAGGAATTAACACTAATTAATATATTGCATATTGTTATCTTAGAAGTAGTTGTTTAGGTTACAAGATTTAGGTACAAAAAATAAAAATCAAACAAACAATGAAAGCACAAACTGTTCTTTTGGATGAGCTGACAGAGATTAGTAGTATGGCTATCTATCTTGTATAGATAGCCATACGTATATGCATACGTATATGCATATACGTAAACCTATATACATATAACCATTTCTCTTCTTCTCTATCCTAGTTGTTCTTTCCTTTTGAGCACTTTCTTTCCCTTTCATTATCTTAATATCTATTGTACATTGTGGTTCTTATTACTTTTTCAGGTTTTTTTTTCACTAGGGAGACAATATGATATTTACAAATGTGAGTCTGATTTATTTCACTTATGATTATGGTTTCAAGTTGCCTCCATTTACCTATAAAATCCTCAAGATTATCCTTTTTATAGCTGAGTAATACTCCATTGTATAAAAATGCTACATCTTTTTTTATCCATTCTATGGTTGATAGGCATTTGAGTTTCCAAGATTTAGCTATTACACATTTAAGCTGCTATAAACATGGGTGCACATATATCACTGTGACATGACTGTTTCAGTTTTTCTGGGAAAATACTCAGAAGGGGAATAGCTGGATTGAATGGGACTTCCAATTCTAGTTTTTTTGAGAGATCTCCATACTGATTTCCTCAGTGGCTGTACCAGTCTACACTCCCACTAGCAGTGGAGAAGGGTTCTTTTTTCCCCACATCCCCATCAACATTTGTTATCAGTTGATTTCCTCATGGTAACCATTCTTTCTAGAGTGAGATGGAATCTCAGTGATATTTTAATTTGCATTTCTCCAATGAGCAGTGTTGTCAAACATTTCTTCATGTATTTATTTGCCATTTGTATTTCTTCATCTGAGAAGTGTGTATTTATTTCAGATGTGCATCTTTGGATTTGAGGGGTCTCATGTTTTTCAATTCTTTATATATTCTAGATATAAGTCCTTTATCTGAGGGGCAGCGGGCTAAAATTCTTTCCCATTCTGTGGGTTTTCTTTTCACTCTGTTGGTGGTTTCTTTTGAAGTGCAAAAACTTTAAATTTTTTTTTTATTTTAAAGATAGTAAAATCCAGTAAAACAGAACAAAGCTAGTCAGAACAATGCAGCAAAATTGGTATAGAACTTCAAAGCAGGATACCAGGAAAACAATAATAGCTACCATAGTGTATCTTGTTGTCTTCATAATAGTTGTCCATTCCATCAGGTATAGCAGAATTAAACCAAAAACAAAATACTATAAAACCAATCGAAACAGAATATTGAATAAAGCAAAACAATTAATCAGAACAAAGCAAAACAGTAAAAACAATATTGGACTTCAAAGACAAGATAGAAGGAAATATCCCAAATTTGCTATAATGTATACTGTCATCCTCCTAAGAGATGCTCAGACTGCTGGCCCCAGGCCTGCAAAATCAACCAAAAAATACAAGCATTTAGTTGCTTTATGTACCTTAGTTGCTATCAACTCAGTCTGTCCTCCAAACCAGCCGGTTGCTAATGGAGGTGGTGGTGGTGGAAGTGGTGGATATGGATGGTGTTTGATTCTCAGCCCGCCTGCCAGTAGGCTCATGGGAGGTGCTATCTTTTCTCTCCCTGGAACGCGCCTGGCTTGCATAGCTTACCAGGAAGGCTGGCTAGTTGATTTCTTGGTTGGTCTCCCAAGTCCCAGCATGGCCAGTTCTTGGGAGATGCTGACTTTTCTCTCCTTGGAGCACACACAGCTTGTGCAGCTTACCGGGGAGGCTTGCTAGTTGATTTGCAAAAACTTTTTAATGAGATGAGATCCCAGTCATTGATTCTGGGAAGTACTTCCTATGCAGTTTGTTCATGAACTCTTTGCCTACCCCTATGTCTTCAAGATGTCTACCTACATGGTCTTCCAGTAGATTTACTGTTTTTATTTTAATAGTTAGATCTTTGATCCATTTTGACTTAGTTTAGTGCATGGCTAGACATGGATCTAGTTTCAGAATTCAGCCAGTTAAAAGCCAGTTTTTCCATGGCTCACATTCTTGCCCTTCAGGCTGTTTGTCCTTATGCCCACACTCGTCCTCCATTTAGCTTGTACCCCAGGAGCACTGACTTACTGGCATCTCTGCTTAGGCTGTGTCCGTGTGTTTCCTGCCTGTGAATGTAGAGGAGAGGCTCACCAGTTGTTTCAGGTAATCTTAGATCACCTGAAATCTTTAAGATCTTGGTTTTCATTCCTAAATATTGGGGTTTAATTGGTACTCGGGTTTTTAAAGCCCTTCTGCCTGCTATTTATTCTAATTTTCAGTGTAGTTTGGGAACCACTGCTATCGACTCTTTATTTTGTTTATTCCTGAAAAATTCTTACTTATTTTCTGAGTCTACTTATTTTCTGAGTCTCGGGTTAGTTGTTCCAAGTTCAGGACTTCTTCAGGGAAACCCAGAGACCGTTTATTCTCTGCTCCCTGGGAGAAAGGGCTTTGAAATCTCGAAAGGACAATGTCCTGACAAGGTGAGTGTTTTGGAACTTTTTAATGTGCTTTGCCCTTTGATCTTTCATATCAGTTTTGTTTGATGTATTTTAAAAATAAAATCCATTAAATTAAAAAATACATTTTAAGTACATGATTGCATTTATCATAGGGAGTTAGTACATGTACATAACACATCTTAATTCTTTTATTTTTTTATCCTTTCACCTCTCTTGTCTCCTCAATCTTTCCAATTCTTGGTCTCCCACTCTTCTGTCTCCCTCTCCATCTCCTGTTACCCTATCCTTTAGAAAAAGATCTCTCTCCTTCCTGTTTATCATTCTTCTATTTTGCTTTTTGTGTATATACATTTTGAGTTTCTTATATGATATTTAAGCTTGTGTATCTGACTTATTTCACTTAATAGTATATTCTCAAGTTGCATTCATTTACCTACTAATACCTCAAGTTTATCTTTATTGCTGAGTATTATTCCATTTTATTAAAAAAACATATTCTTTGTCCATTCATATGTCGATGGCTGGATAGGCTGTTTCCAAAGCTTAGCTACTATAAATTGTGCTGCTATAAATGTGGGTATGAATGTAATATTATGACTTTAACTCTTTTGGAAGGGGGATAGATGGCTCAAATGGAATTTCTAGTTTTAGTGTTTTGAGGTATCTCTATATTTATTTCCACAGTGTTTATATTAGTTTACATTTTCATCAATAATGTAAAAGAGTTACTTTTCTTCTATATCCTTGCCAATATTTGTTATTTGATTTCTTGACTATGATAGCTATTCTTTATGGAGCAAGATGAAATTTCTTTTTTTTTTTATTTAAAAAGAATAAAACCAAACAAAATAAAACAGTGAAAGTAGCACAGGACTTCAAAACAAGATAATAGGAAATTAACAATCGCTACTGTAATGCCTCTTGTTATCTTCAAAATAGCTGCCCATGCCATCAGACATAATAAAACAAAACAAAACACAACATAATAAAGCCAATCAAAACAGTGAAAGTGATACAGGACTTTAAAACAAGTTAATAGGGAATTAACAATGCTACCACCTTCAGAAGGAGGCCCCCACTCCATAGTTGCTCTACTGAACATTATTATTCTCCAAATAGATGCTCAGACCACTGGCCTTAGGCCTGCAAAGTCAGTCAAATATTAAACACTACAAGCATTAAGTTGTTTTTTTTCTATCTCAGGAATGATAGTTACTGAGGTGAGATGAAATTTCATTGTTGTTTGAATATGCATTTCTCTAATGGCCAGTAATGTGGTGAACTCTTTTTCATGTATTTATTGGTCATTTGTACTTCTTCTGAGAAGTGTTTGTTTCTTTTGTTTTGGTACTGGGAATAGATCGCAGGACCTTGTACTTGCTAGGCAGGTGCTTGTGCTGCTGAGCTATATCCCTGACCCTGTGTGTCTGTTTATCTTGGTTGTCCATTGTTTTCATTAGATCTTTTATTTTAGATAAATGTATTTTTTGAGTTGTTTGTATATTCTAGATGTTAGTCCTCTGTTTGCCAGGAATACCTGACAAATTTTTTCCCATTCTATAGGTTGTCTTTGTACTCTGTTGATTGTTTCTTTTGCTGGGCAGAAGGTTTTAAAATTTGATTCTTGTTGATTCTTGATACCATTTGTTGATTCTTGATACTATTTCTAGTGCCACTGGGGTTCCATTCATAAAGTTCTTGCCTATACCCATGTCTTCAAGAGGAATTCTTTTTTTATTTTCTAAGCAGATTGTGTCTGTTTTACCACTTAGTTATTTGATCTGTTTTGATTTTAGTTGGGTATGTGGTGAGATACATGCATCTAGACTCTGTGTTCTTCATGTATCTATGTAGTTTTCCCAGGACCATTGATTAAAGAAGCTGTCTGTCCTCCAAGGTACGTGTTTTGGTCCCTTTGTGTGAGATTAAATAGCTGGATGCGCCTGAAGTTGTTTCTGCTTCCTCTATTCTGTTTCATTGACCCTCATGCCTGTTTTTGTGCCAGTACCATGCTGGTTAATCACAGTGACTTTGTAGTATAACTTCAACTCTGGAATTGTGCCATGTCAATTTTTAAAATTGTTATTTCTTTTGGGCTGGGGAGGTAGCTCAGTGGCACAGTGCCTGCCTGGCAAGCATGAAGTCATGAGTTGGATTACTGGTACCAAAAAACAAGTTTTTAAAAATTAAGTTTATTGGTACATTTTAAATACATAATAATCACATTGATCATAGTGAATTTCTACATGTATGTGATATATCTTATTTCTTATTTCTTTTGTTTTTAATTTTGTTGATACATCTTAGATATACATAGTAATCACATTCATGATTGGTAATTTGTAATTGTACATGACATAACTTGATTCTTTTTTTTAACCCCATTCCCATAGCCACTCTTCAGCCCTATTTTCCCTCCTTATTTACAAAAGCTTTGTTTCCATTTTTCCTTTTTTTTCTTTCTTCTTTTCTCCTTCTCCCTCTCTAGTTTCCTTTTCCATTTGAACGTATTTTTCCTTTTTTATAGTATATACTATATATTTTGTTCCTTATTTACACTTTTGGTTTCTCATACCAGAGAAACAATGTGATAGTTATACACTTAAGATTATGGTCCAAAGGTGCATACATTTACCTAGAAATGTCTCAGGATTATCCTTCTTTATGACTGAGTAGTACTCCATTATATACAAAAACCCCCACATCTTCTCTAAGCATTTGCAGGTTGATGGGTATTTGCACTGTTTCTAGCACTTAGCTATTATGAATTGTGTCTCTATAAACATGGGTTGTGATATGATACTTTTAATTCTTTTACCAAGGTGCTGAATAGCTTGGTCAAATGGGACCTCTAGTCCTACTTATTTGAGAAATCTCCACATTTATTTCCACAGTGGTTGCACCAGTCTACACTCCCCTCAACAGCAGCAAAGGGTTCCTTTTTCTCCACAACCCCTTCAGCATTTGTTATTAGTTGATTTCTTGGTAAGAGCCATTCTTTCTGGAGTGAGATAGAATGTCAGCATTATTTTAATTTGCATCTCAAATAATGAGTAATGTTGACTATTTTTGAATATATTTATTTACCATTTTCAGTTTTCCATCTGAGAAGTATCTGTTCATTTTAGATACCCATTTTTGGATTGGGTCTTTAAATTTGGGAAGGAGTCTGATTTATTTGAGTTCTAGATATTAGCCCTTTTCTGAGGTACAGCTGGCAAAATTTTTTCCCACACTGTGGGTTGTCTCTTTACTCTGTTGATGATTTCTCTTGCTGTGCAAAAGCTTTTTAATGGATGAGATCCCACTTGATAGTTCCTCTGCACTTGAGATTTTGTCCATAAAGTCTTTGCCTATACCAATGTCTTCTAAGAATTTTACCTATTCTGTCTTCCAGAAGATTTAGTGTTTCTGTTTTAATATTTAGATCTTTGATCCATTTCAGTTTTAGTTTAGTGCATACTGAAAGATATGGTTCTAGTTTTAGTCTTTGGCTTGTGAAAAACCAGATTTTATTAAAGAGGCTTTCTTTCTTTCAATGAATGTGTTTGGCTCTTTTGTCAATGATAAGGTGGTTGAGTATATCTGGAGTTATTTTTGCATTTTCCAATCTGTTCCATTGATACTAGGGTCTGGTTTTATTTATTTATTTTGCCAGTGCCATGCTGTTTTTTTTTTTTTTTTTTTTTTTTTTGAGTAGGAAAACTTACTGGGAATAAGAATGGGGAATAGGAGTAGCTCCTTAGAGACAGGAGGGTTTCCAAATGAGTTGCTTGCCATGCTATTTTTATCACAGTAGTTTTGTAGTATAATTTCAAGTCAGGGATTGTGATGCCTCCCAGAATTGCCTTTGCTATTGTAGGTTTTTCTGGTTTTAAACAGATTTTAGGATTGTTTTGTTTAATTCTGTGAGACATGCTGTTGTAATTTTGATTGAAGTTGTATTAATTTTGGAAGCATGCCATTTCAATTTTAAAATCACTTTGTCAGGTTGCTCAGAGTAGTTTGTTAGTATATTGATTGGAATTGCATCAAACTGATAGAACATTTTGGTGGAAAGTAACATTCTTATGATAATTTAGTCTTTCTGTGTATGAATATGTTACGTCTCTCCATTTATTTGTCATTAATGTCTTTGATTAACACTCCCTGATTTTCTCTGTAGAGGTCTCACAGTATGTTACTGGATTTATTCCTAAATATCTTAATTTTTGTTTTAGTCTGATATCTAAAATCTTTTTAAATGGAAGTCTTAGAGTAATGAGCTTGAATGTTTATAGCTTGATGAATTTTATGTTTATGTTGATATAAAGTGATGTATCCATCACCCAAATGATGACATACTTTTTAGCACCCCTCAGGTTCACTTGCATCCTGTGCCAGTCAAGAACACCCTAAAAAGATAACCATAACCATGACCTGTCATTGCAGATTAGTTTTTGTGGTGGCATACGCAATTTATTCTTGTGTGTATTTTTAATCATAAAATAACACAAATGTATTGTTTTTGCATTTGTGAGAGGCAGTAGTCCAAAAGCAGCTTCTGTGTCTTTTTCCTCTATTTAACATCGTACCTGAGATCTACACATACTTTGTGTGTTGCATTTGTGTTTTTTAAAAATTATTACTAAGTGGCATTCTGTTGGGTAAAAATCTGAGTTTATCCATCCCACAGGGGAATATTTGTGTTGTTTGCATGTTTGGCTTTACCAATGGTACTGCCACAAACATTCTTGTGCTTGTATGTGGTAGACATAAGCACTTGTTTTTGCTGTAGTAGATCCACAGCCAAACAAATGTTCAGAGTGCCTTTTACGTGGGAGCAGGGCTGGAGATCAAACCGAGTGCCTTGTGCCATGTGCTAAGCACACATCCCGCCATTGGCTTCATTGAGCCCCTCAAAGTGGCTGTTTTTGGTTCCATGCACCCTGGAAATATATGGGCGCTCTCCTTGCATCACCTCCTCACCAGTCACTGGTATTGTAAACTGCCGCTCTTCTGGTTCATTTGTAGTGGTATCTCATTGTGTTTTTAATTTTCTTTTCCCAGGTAGCTAATGATTTTGCACACATTTTGTATGTTAATTTATTATTTGGTAAATATACTTTTGTGAGGTGTCTGCTAATGTTTTCTTCATTTTAATTGGGCTATTTATTTTGTTCTAGTTGATTTATAGGAATACTTAGCATATTTTGGATATTAACCTGTTGCTTATGAATATTGCAAATGTCTTCTCAATAGGCTGTTGTTAGACCTTTTTACCCTTAACTTTTTCATGAAAATAATTTCTTAATTTTAATATTATTTTTTCTTTTGGGGCTGGGAATGTAGCTCAGTGGCATAAGCACCTGCCTGGCAAGCATGAGGTCATGAGTTCAATCCCCAGTACAAAAAAAAAGATCTAATTTTTATCTTGGAAACAACCAAGATGCCCATCAACTGCAGAGTGGATGAAAAAGATGTGGTATTTTTATACAATGGAATATTACTCAGCTATGAAGAAAGATGATTTTGAGGCCTTCATAGGTAAATGGAGACAACTTGAGACTATCCTCATTAGTGCAATAAATAAGAATCATATTTATAAATATCACATTGTGTCTTTAGTGTAAAAAGTAATAAGAAATGTAGGGGTAATAAAACCCAAAATGCATAATTGCTACTGTAAAAAAGAGAGGAAAAGAAAGTGCTCTAAAGGATATAATTGCATGTATGTTTAAGTGTTTAAGATAGATGACCATATTACTGTTTTTGTTAGATTGTTGAGCAGAACTGTTAACAGTCTCATTGTTTGAATGTGTACTTTGTATGTTTTAATTTTGTAACTTGAACAACTCTTTCCAAGATGACAGTATGTAATTCATCAAGTAGTGATTTCTTAGTGTTTTTCTTTGTTATTTTCTTTTTTTCCTTGGAATTCTGTTTTGTTGCTACTCTTTTTTCTGTTTTGTTTTGTTTTATTTTCTCTTTAAATAAAATTAAAAAATAATTTGTTTTCTTCTTTTAGCTAGTGCTAGTTTTATTTAGGAAATCTTTATGTGCATGAAGGTCATGGTAGTAGTATTGTACATTTTCTTGTAAAAACTGTTGTTTTAGTTTTTACATTTAGATCCATGAGTTATTTTTTGTGTGCAGAGTTGTGTGGTACCTTTTGGGTACTTATAGGTATTTGTTGACTAGGGAGCAGGCATTATAGAATATTTGGAATTATGTCATATAGTTTAAAGTTAAATAATTACTAATATTCTGCTTCAGTCAGGCAATAGAACAGGCAATTTACTTTCTTTTATGTATTTTTAGAAGTATATGTTTTAGCAAAGAATTATAATTCTTATTTTTACCTCTCTCTGCCCAATATTTATTGAGTATTTGTTTTATTCTGTCTTCTCCACTGCTCTTGAGAGTACTCTGAAGATCAAAGTAATACCTCAGTCCTTCTGTCAGATCTGGTGTCCTATGCAGCACTGTTCCACAGAGCTTTCTTGCACTGGTGGAAGTGACCTGCTCAGCACTATCTAGAATTGGAATGGCAGCCACTAGCACTTGTGGCTCTGGCCTCATGAAGTACATTAAGTGATGGTACATTTAAGGGGCTTATTGCTAATTTTATTTGATTATAATTACTGGAATTATAAATAGATTTGTCCAGTGTGTATTATTGGACAGCATGGGTCTGTCGGGAAAGATGATCCATTTCACAGATAAACAAAAAAATTATTACTGTGCTAAATGCTGGCTATGAGAAGTATATGACACTGTGAGGATATCATAAGGGTTTGACCTAACTAAAGGGCAAGGCAAGGCCTTTTCCATAGAAACCAAGGTTGGGATAACATTCATAGAAAAAGCAGACTGAAATAGAGGAAAAAGGGAGAGAAAAGTAGTTTTTCATGCATGTATGAAAACCTTGTGGCAGAAAAGAGCAAAGTAAACTCTAGGAATATAAACATTTTTGAAAAGTGTGTGTGTGTATTTGTGTGTGAAAGAGAGAGGGAGGGACAGAGAGAGGTTTTAAAGTTTTTTAAAATGTGAAAGAAATACAATTATATAAGAAGATGAAAAAAATGTATTGGCCTGTAAGTGGAAATACTAAGTCTAGGAAGAATAAAAGTTATGAAAGAAGAAATAATAAACTTAGTTCTTAAGTGACTTAGGCTGTGGGTATTAACAGTAATTTGTAGGGAAGAAAGATTTGTATGATGATTGGATGAGCTTTTTCTTTTGATAATTTTAAAAATCAATGCCCCACCTTGATGCTGTCGGCTTTGAGACCTGGCTACTGTTTAATGCAGAAATAATGACTTCCCATGTCTTTTAAGGTTGTGCAGTGTTTCAGGGGTGCTGTGAAGAATTCACAAAGCATTTAGCTTGTCCTTTGAATCTCTTATTTCTAAGAGGAGAACAAGCATATGTCATCATTTGGTTTGGGACACAGTTGTTTCCCCTTTGTCATCTTATGCAAAAGGCATTCAACTTTAATCTGAAATTTACAATGCTTTGGTTTTGTTTCCTTGATTTTTATCCTAAAATAACATATGCTAATTAAGCTATTACTGTGAATTTCTTTGTGGAGAACTGATGTTCATTTATTTGTGTTTCTTTTCCAGTAAAAATGGAGTGATGTGTGTAAACAGATATAAAAGATAAAACCCAGAGTGGAAGCATATGTACAAATTGGTAATGTTGGGATCACTGCTGTTGACATACAGTGACACTGATTACTTTCCCAAAGTCAAGGGGTAGGGATGGTTGAGCCAAGCCTTTGATTTCAAGTCTAGCACGTTGCTTGTGGATACGTTGGGATTTGAATGCAGGCCCTCATACTTCTCAGTCCTTTGGGACTTAATGCTCTGCTCCATTTTGTCTTCTCTCATGAATGTGAGGAAGGCCTGGGTGATGCTGATGCATGGGCAACAATGCCACTGCCTGGAGAAGGAGAGAGAAGAATGAAAGCAGTTCAAACTGTCCTGGGTGGTATCCTGGTTGCCTCAGTTTATCTTCCTCCACCTGTCTCCCAAGATCATGGTCAAGAAGTCATTTACTTTCTAGTCATTTCCAGGCCTAGTGACCAAGAACCCACTGCTCTTCAGAGCAATATATTTTGATTTCTTAATATGCAAAGAAGTGATTTATTAGTAATTTTTAAACTAGAAGGCTTGGAGTAACCTACTTTTCACTCTTTTTAACTGGAAAGATTGTTACTTACTCTTTTATATTTTATTAGGTACATGTATGAAGCTCCCACATCATATGACTTCAAGGACCATCTGGGCATCACTGTCCGTGTGAGAGATGGCCTAAGAGGTATACCTTGGGACACCTGTGCTTCCCGGCAGAGCTTTTCATCACAGGAGAACTAGGAGATGTCATTAGATCATTCATAATGACATCAGATCAGCAACTGTTTTCTCTGTATTTAATATGCACTAGGTGCTGTGACAAACTGACTGTCGATGTTAAATACAGGGTTCCTGTCCCCAACAGGTGCAGACTGTGTCTTGTGGCTGTGAAGTCTGCACTTTTCCCTGAAGATTTCTGCAGAGAGAAAGCAGCACATTAGTTTGGCCACACAGGCCCCTATGCCATAGTCACAAATGTCTTCCTTATCTTTGACAAGTCCTCATTGTCCTTACTGAGTCAGTTCCATCCACTTCTTTTACATCTTAATCATCTTTAGAGGGGAGGAAAATGCAGTATTGTCCTTATGCTGACAGGACTATTGAGTGATTTAAAAGTGCTCAGTAGTTGGTTTCCTGTGTGACCTGTGACTCAAATGGTGTCACTGTCCAGCAGAAGTGATCATTATGATTAGCAGGCTCCCAGTGTGATCTTAATTGGAAATTGGCTCTTGGAGCACATCTTATCCTGTGTCTATTTTGAGAAGGCTTTGCTGCAGAATGGATTTTCACATCTCTCCTTGGAGAGACAGGCTAGACTCCCTGTGAATCACTTTAAGGAAGTGTCATCCATGTGTATGGTCATGTGAAATCATGTCTTTGTGATCTTTTGTTATCTGGGACACCAGAAAGAGAGCCAACTCTTGAATTTCAAGGCCACACCTTTTACGGACTTTTCTTGCCTGTGTGATGTTGCCTTACACATAGTGGAGGCCACAGATGGTGTGTGCTGCATTGCAAACTTGCTGAATTGGTCCAAGCACAATGTCTAGTTGTCTATACATGCCATTATCTCTTTCTACATCTCTCACCATCCTCCCAAAAGTATTTTGATGTTTCCAAAGTGTATCCTTTATTTTATTTTATTTTTTTAAATAATTTTATTTAAAGAGAAAAAAACAAAACAAAACAAAACAGAATAAAGGATAGTGACAATACAGTATTCCAAGCAAAAAAGGAAAACAACAACAACAACAAAAAAAACCTAAGAAATTATTACTTGACAAATTACATACTGACTTCTTGGAAATAGTTGTTCAAATTACAAACTTAAAACATATAAAGTAGACATTCAAACAGTCAGACTGTTAACAGCTCTGCTCCACAATCTGACAAAAACAGCAATATGGTCATCCATCTTACCCACTCAAATATACATGCAATTATATCAAAAGGGTAAAATTAAACACAGCAAAACAGAGCAAAGTGGATCACAAGAAAGCAATGTAAGAGACAAAAATTTCAAAACTAGACAATCGGAGATATTCACTCTCTATCATATTGACTCTTGTTTTCTTCCAAATAGTTGTCCATATTGTCATATATAGGGAATTCACATGAAACAACCTAGTATGGAATTGATCTGAGCAGGACGAGGAGGGCATTACAGGTCTTCAAGACCAGACATTAGGGAAGCCAAGAATGGCTGTCATAGTGTCTTGCATTCTCCTCAAAACAGCTGTCCATACCTTAATGTGTGTTGAACTTAAACAAGGCAAAGCAAGCTAAGATCACTTTGAACAAAAAGTGATAGTTTTGCTGGACTTCACATCATGACATTATGGAGTCAGCACTGGGTATTGTAGTGTCTCTTTTTCTTCAAAGTAGTTCATTTCAACATGTGTTATATAGTTGGTTCTCGTAAACTGTTTATAAGCTCTACACATGCATGAGTCTCTACATGTATATCTATCATTTCTGTATTAGCAGGAAAAACTAAACAAAGCAAGATAAAACAAAACAATTCCTAGAAAAGCATGAGGCAGAAAAGTCACATAAAACCGCAATACAAGGTAATCTACAACGGTTACCATGGTGTCTCAGCAGTATATAACAACATTAATAAAAACAAAGCATTAGAGACATTATAAGACTTCAAAAGCAAGTAATAATCAAACCAGAGTGGGTATCTTAGTGAATCTTGTCATCTTCAGTGTAGTTGCCTATACTCTTAGACTTGATACTATCCATCACAACAGATTTAAATAAAATCAGTCAATACAAAGTAGCAATCTAACAAACCAGATTCAAATAAG
>PVJX010015772.1:0-41805 GCA_004027295.1 Dolichotis patagonum
GTCAGGCTCACAGAGAAAACAAAGTTGCTTTCACTCATTCCTCACCACCAGGTCAGCTGCACAGCTGCTCTAGCTGCACTGTGTAGTCTTCCTTCTTTCTATTATGTCATAATTCTTTTTTAAAAATCTGTAATTTATTTTTCTAGTTTTACCATATTGGTGAAAATATTTGATATTTGCACTTTAACTCTGTCTTTTTTTATTAACATGAAAGTTTCCTGTTCCATCTGTTTTCCTTCAGTGTATGTGAGTTCATTCATTTTTGTCATTTTAGAGTATGCCTATATATATATATTTCTTTATGAATTCATCCTGATAGCTGCACCAATAGCAGCCTAGGTTGTTTCCATAGCTTCGTTATTGTGAATTATACTACAAAAATGTGGATATTATAGAGAAGTAAATATACAAATAAATTTCATTCAATGAAATTTATATGAGTCAAGCTGAGTTTGAGTTCCTTTGAATATTATTAAATTTTACTTCTCCTATATCAAGAGTAAGCTCCTTTGTGCTCTCCTGAGAAATCCTAGCTGTTTTCAGAGGATACTTTCCTCAGCAGGCCTCTAATTTAATTTGTTTTCCCTCATAATAAAGCAACTGTAGAATGTTTCTCTCAGAATATTTTGTACTTTTAAGAGACCCAAAATGCAGGGTTTTATTGTATTTTCAGGGTTTCAGAGTCAGGACATTTTGACTGGGATATGACTGGGTGAGAAAGCTGTGATTTTTTAATGCTGGTTTGCATATTTCTTCCCTTAACTAACATTTCAACCAGTTGTTTATTAAACTTACACTTTGTAATTTTTCATACTAGAGGTTTTCATATTGATTGGAAGTCACTCTTCCCTAGTACAATCCAAGACTTTATCCTCTAGAGATTGTCATGAGATAAAACCTATCCAGTGGAGGTTATATCACTTGAATATGTTCCAAATAGTGATGATATAGAAATGTCATAGATTGGCTCTGCATGTGTAAATGGTAGAATTATTCTCCTGTTAGAATGACCCAGGAAGTCTCTGGAAACTCAAATTCTACCCCAGCTGGAGCATGCATTCAATTGATAGTAGGTTCTGGACATGCCATGCATTCCTCTTATATCATTATTGTTTTTAGAAGTTGGTGAGATAACTCAGTTTCTAAAGATGAATTTGGGAGTTATAGAGATATGTTTTTATTGTGGAAGAATAGAGGCCTTAGGAAAATGCCACGTGAGTGACTGATAGGTTGAAAAGTTCTGCTTCTACTTGTGGGAAAAATTCCACTGTGATTTTTTCAACAAGTTGAATCACAGTCTTTTCCTTTTTAGGGACAGGACTTGTCAATCAGGAATATGAATGTCACTGGAAACCCTGAAACAGTTTAATTTCCACTGATTGAAGCATTGCAACTAACAGTCTTCATTTTTGTATAATGAAATTCTTCCAACAGGTGAGACTATTCCACTACTTTATATATGGTGAATGTTGTCATTTGAAAGTCTCTATATCTTAGGCATTTTTTATACAATTGAAGATTACCCTGAGAGACAAAGGTAATAAAAATAGTATTTTGCAATATGGAAAATGTAACCACTTGGAACTGTTTCTAGAAGTACTGATCAGCCTCACATTCTTGGGTCTTTTATGATAGACAAATTCTACATGACACACCTACAGTTATCTTTAGTGAAAGAAGCCTTGATTTTACAAACCCTGGACAAGACACAAAATGTGAGCTCATAAATCAACTGCCAAAGATAGTAGCTAGTAATTCCTGTGACATACTGAAATGGAGCAATGCCTTTTATTCGCATTGTAGATATCTCAGATGGAAGAATATAGCAAAAATACAGAGACATTAGTTAGAGGATGTAAAGTATATTTGGTTTTAGTATTACACTTGATAGGTGTTTGTTTTGTATTTGGTCAAATAAAAGTGATAAATATTGCATTCAGAGCAAATACACTAATGAATTTTTCAAAGTTTATATGACATTACATGCTGTGTAATATGCTAACAAAGAAGTATAATCTCTTTTAGGCATACATACGAATTCAAAAACATAAGATTACACATTAGATGAAAAATGCTAGAAAATAATGGAATAATGGAATAAATATCTATGCTCTGGATGCTTTTGTACATTTTTATGGATTAACTTAAAATTTGTTTCAAAAAACATGTCTGTACTTGTACATAGAGGCTTAGATACTGAAGGAAGTACCTTATCTACTGTCATTTAGAGTTTTATGAGTGCTACTGTAAAGTACCATATACAGCATTCTTGCTGCTATGATATTTTGTATTGACAAATACTAAATTTATCTTAACCATTGATAATTTTTTCTAGAAAAATTTGAAAATTCAAATTGAAAGATAAATCACAGAGTATCTTGCAGTTTTCTTGATGTCATGCACTACAGACCAGTGCATGCATTACATACCTTAATTTTAATATGTAGATAATAAAACTACCCCATAGATATACCATTTTGAAATTTACCCTGATAATTAGGGGGGACAAACATTTTTGAAGTAAGTTTTGAAAAGACCATTGGACACACACTTTTTATGCTTCAATAGGTATGGGTGTTTTGTTCATAGCTTCAACAGTGGCATATTTACTGAATAGAGGGGAGAGGTTCTGCGAGTGACAAAAGTGAAAGGTTCGTCACAACTGACTTCTAATGACAGCTCAGAATCTTCCTGCACATATCTCCTTCCACAACCTAATCCATGTGCATGGAGTTCTCTTGCTTCAAGCCACAATACATCACAGGTAAATAGTGCTAGTACTTATGTATAATAAAGTATTAAAATTTTAATATATAATTGTAATATATATATTCAAAAAAGGAGTTCCTAGCTATAGGCATATTATTCTTTATATTCTGATATATGTCTATAATTCTGATTAAATTCTCAGAGATTAATGTTTGCAGTGAAACACAGAAAAATAAAAATTAATGTTTTAGATTTTATCAGATAGCACACAGTATTCTAGACATGTAATTAAAACAACCTTAAAAGTTAGAAGGTGTTGCAAATATCCACATGCTCACACAATGGAATGGGAATGTATGGACATTTATAAAGCTGGCCAATGCCACCTAGACAGTGAAGGAACAGAGCTAGGGTAGTAATACAAGCATCACAGCCCAGCAGCCACTGTGTTCAAGACTGTGCTATGCTCTCTCCAGGATGTCTTGAGTTTTGCTTAGGAAGACAGTGAATGGAAATCAGAGTCATCGTTTGGTCACTGTCAATGTTACATCTCATTTCTACAGGTTGGCATATTTCATGTAATGGTAATAAAATTGCAAAATATTATTTGCTTGTGAGATATAAAAAAATACAAATATCTAGAGGAAAAAATGGTGGCCCTGCACTAAGAGAACTGTTGATAGTAAGAGTGGTAAAAATTCTGACCTCATCTAATTAAAAACATTTATTTTTCAATCTGCTTAGAAATGTTTGTGACTATGTTTAGAAAATCACTCATGCACATGCTATTCATGTTGAGTATTGATGAGATTTTTGTAGAATGTTTATTTGGAATCTTCACATTGAATTTTTATTTTAAGCATTTTCAGTACATAGGAAGTTTTCTGTACTACACTATGTCACACTATTAGCTACCTCTATTTTCATTTTATATTTTTACATTTTCCTAGTAGCTAACTTACTCTAATAGTCCTGAAAATCTAATACAGTGAAAGTTGGCAATACATTAGTTATTCTTAGTCTTGAATTAGTTTTGTTCAGTTAAATAAAGTTGCTGAACATCAGGATAGAGAACATGAATTTGCTAGAAACAAAATGAAGGCAAAATAAGATGGAAAAAATAGGTCTTGAAAGTAAAAAGTCATATTTAAATAAAGGGATCACCAGAAGCATTAATTTGATAAATAAATTTGCAGTTATTTGATACATTACAAAATCTACTATGTTTGAGATTTATCAGTACCTACCAAACGTTGAGATTCTTTCTTGTATGAAAGACTGATCATCTAATGTGTTGCCACACACAATAGTATTCAGCTGAATATCCCAGCAGAGCAGTTATCTATGGTGTAGCACAGATCAGATGGTAAAGTTATCCCACAGAATTGGTATAAATTAAAATGACTGAGTCTGTGTTAGCCTAAAATCTAGACTCTATTGTCACTACTAAAGAAAATATTTTTGGCAAGAGGAACACTTTCCATGTTCATCAGTGCTGACTTCTATGTCAAACATGACATAGTTAAAAGAAAGTGGTAATAAATATTTAAAATTGATTTTGTTTTTTACTACACTTCTCTATATACTGTCATCAATGACAGTATTAATAACAGAGGGACCCCTCTCAAAAGTATTCATCAAAGGAAAACCAGAATCACCAAGAAAGTGTTTATTGGGCTTCATGAGTATTAGGAATTAGAAAACTATTAACTAAATATTTTCTATGTATTCACTACTGTAGGACACATAATAATGAACTTATGTCACATGATAGAATGGATTTGTGATCCTCTTCCTGTTTTCTGGCAGATTCTGTTCTCCTGAGCTTGCATCTCTGACAAGCCTTCTAAAAGACTGAATGAAACATAGTAACAATGTCACAGAATTTGTTTTCCTGGCCCTCACTCAGGATCCAAATGGACAAAGGGCATTATTTGTCATATTTTTATTCATCTACATGGTGACAATCATGGGCAACCTGCTCCTCATGGTCGCTGTCTTTGCCAGCTCCTCCTTGGGCTCCCAAATGTACTTCTTTCTTGCTTATCTGTCACTCATGGATGCTGTTTATTCCACTGCCACCTCACCCAAGATGCTTATAGACCTGCTCAGTGACAGAAATACCATTTCCTTCCCAGTCTGCACGGGGAAGCTCTTTGTAGAGTATCTATTTGCTGGTGCTGAGGTTTTTCTTCTGTTGGTGATGGACCTTAACCACTATGTGTCAATTTGTAAGCCTCTGCACTATATGAACATCATGAACTGGTGGGTTTGCCTCCTCCTGCTGGTGGTGGCATGGGCTGGAGGTTTTGTACACTCTGTGGTTCAACTTGTCTTTGTGTCTAGTCTCCCCTTCTGTGGACCCAATATCACTGATCATTTCATGTGTGACTTGGACCCACTGTTGGAGCATGCATGCACTGACACCTACTTTATCTGCCTCACTGTGGAGCCAACTGCATTGTGGTCTATATACTCCTACTCATCTCCTATGGATTCATCCTAAGGTCTCTTAAAACTCACAGTCAGGAAGGGAGGAAGAAAGCCTTTTCTACCTGCAGCACCCACATCACTGTGGTTTTGCTGTTTTTTGTCCCCTGTATTTTTATGTGTGTTAGACCTGTTTCCAACTTTCCCATTGATAAATCTGTAAGTGTGGTTTTTACTGTAATTACCCCCATGCTGAATCCTTTAATATACACCCTGAGAAATACAAAAATAAAAAATGCTATGAGAAAACTTTGGTGTAGAAAGTTAAATGCAGATAGAATGTAAATATGAGTCTCACAACTATCCTGTTTGCTACTAACTCCACAAACAGACCGTAAACACTGAAAGATGATATTGCCAACACAGTGCACTCTCTGTGACAGTGCCTCTATGGTGTGAAGCCATCAGGGAATACAATGAATTCTCTGAGATTAGTATCAGTCTTTTACAGAGTAAGGCAACATAAATAAAAGATAGGTCTTCTATTGTAAGAAAAAATAAAGGTCACTTAGAAAAATTATGGTTTTCAGGTGTATTGGAATTGAAATTTTTAAACAGTGAAAATAAACATGTCTTTTCGATAAGAAACATTATTGTTTTCTTACGGAGTTTATTGATATGATTTAGACATACTTATTGATAAAAATATGCAATATATTAACTAGTATCAATTTATTACTTTTTTTAAAATTCTGTATTATTTCTATCATTTCTGTTTTGATTTTTTCAAATAATAAAAGTTGAAAAATAGAAATATGAAACACAATGTATGATTGATAGGAATTTATTCTTCTAACTGAAATTCTTTCATTGGTAAAATACCTGATAATGTATAAATCTTAGTATTTTACTACAAAATGCTTTGTGAGTGTAATGGGTACAGGACTACCCATTCATTGTGATTTTAATTTATATTGCATTTCCTCTGAAGTTGAGCATATTTTTGTATGTTTACTTAAACCATTTTTCCAATCTTCTATGAAATGTGTATTTATGTTTTGATTAGGTTTGCTTTCTTTTTATTATCAAATTATTATCATTGTTTATGTATATTGTATACTAATTCCTTATTGTGTATATGCCCATAAAACTTCTCAATTTGTTTTTCATTTGTTACACCATTATATCATTTAATAAACAGGAATTTATTTTATTATTTGATTTATTTAATGTTTTATTTCTCAAACTGAGAAAACTGGATATATTTATGATGCATAATACATTATTTTGAAATATATATACACATTGTAGAATGTCTAATTCATGCTGAATACTATGTTATTACTAAAACAGCATTTTTTTTGTGCTGAGAGCACAATCTGTATTTAGCCATTCTCAGGAACATATTATTTTCAAGAAAATTTTATATTGCTATTAACTGTCTTCACAATATTGTGTAATAAAACTCTTGAGTTCATTCCTCCTAACTGAAGTTTTTTATACATTGACCATTTCTCCACATGCTCATTGATTAGCTAATTGCTAGTAGCCAATATTGTGTTGTCTAATGAGCCTAATGCTTTATAATTCACACATAAGTGAAACATTAGACTATTCATCTATCTGTGATGGCCTGGTTTCATTTAACATATTCATTCATGTTAGTGTAAATGGTAGAACTGCATTTTCTTCTATGGCTGAAGCATACAAATCTGTACTGACAGAGGCAAAGTACTCTTGGAGGCAAGTGGATTTCCAACCAGGAGACAAAGAAAATAGTCTTTATGAGAGATAAGAATTATTACAGGTAACTGGCCCTCACAAGGAAACACAGTGTTAATTGAAACTCTAGCATGGAGGATCCACAGGAAGTGAGTATAAGTACAACACCATTTCCTGGTTCCATCTGGAAGTATCACCTGGTCAAAATTCCACACGAGAAGAACTGAGTTCTAAAGGTGTTCCATTTCCTACAGGAGAGGAGTATAAATCAAGGGTCCCACAGACATAAATTCTCATGGGAGGAGCATATAGGTGAACACTTTGGCCTGGCACAATCTATGAAAGTCACACACCAGTCACCAGGCTTTGTGGCACAGCAGGCAGGTTGGATGAATTGGTCAGCAACAGCCCTGCTGTCACTGTAGGGAGAAGTTTTATAAATTACTCTGCATCACAGAGGTATCATTAACACTTTGTTCCAAATCTATTCTGCAGCTATCATATGAAATGTTCCATTGTCTGTTAGATTGTTTTGGTGCCTAGTCTCATTCACCTCAAATATTTCTTTGTTGATTTTCTGTTCATTGGTGAAAGTGAGATATTGATGTATTTACCATAGTTATTTTGGAATCTGTATTTATCCTTTGTCTCTAATAATTTTTTTCTGTGTTTGGAGGGTTTTTGGCAAGAAGACAAACATCTCTGCATTTCTTCACTTTGGCTAGAATTAACATTCTAAGTTTAATGATGATTGAACATTTTATTTCAAAATTTGCATAAATAAAATTTTATTTCAAAATATGCATAATAATAGTTGGTCTTATAACACTTTTTGAAAATGCATTGTTTTATTAGAAAAATAGATAAATTTTCTAGGCATAAGGAAAAATTTCACATCTTAAACTCAAAATCAGTATCATAGTTAATGGTAAATTCCAGAAAACATATTCTTTTGGCTGCCCTCATTTTCAAAGCAGAGTATTTTTACCATTTATGAAATTTTTATGCCAAAACTGAAAAACACGAGACATAACTAGAATTTCTATATTTAGGGTGACTCCTCCCATCTTGATGACACTTGAGATAAAACAAAGGGAGAAGCTTGCTCTGCTGGGGAAATTCAATGTCATCCTTACTGTCTTCAGCCCTCCAGTCTCTCTCCATCCAGCCAGTCAACATTCACAACATCAGCATGACAAAAATTCTGCATTTCCTCTTATTTATTTTAAGAGATGAACATTTAAAATGTTTGGGATAAATATTCACTGGAAGTAGAGAGAAACATAAAACCTGGACTATGCAAATGCTAATAACAAAGGATACCTTTAAAAAGTATGGTTTAGACTTTTGGAATAGATATGAATATATTCATTATTGTCTCTTTGATCCCTTAGAAAATATCCAAAAATAAGCACAATCATCAGTGAAGCCAGAATAACTGAAAGTGCCTAAGGTTTGGACATACCTGGACATAAATTCCTTCAATAACAAAGCTCCAAAGTGGCATTTCAAGAAATGCCAACAGAATCTACAGAAGGTCAGACTTGAAACTCACTTTTCATGGACAGACATGCACAAAAGATGTTCTCTCTCCAAATAATGGTATTTCCCACCAGAAACTCAAAAATTTTCCACATGGAACAATACAGCACCCTCTGCAAAGGAAAAGGTGACCTGTGAGGAAGCATGATGACTGCTAAGGGATGCACAAGATAATTTCAAATCTTCTTAGAAAATACTCAGAAAATTAATAACTGGCTCTAATGGGACTTCTAATCTTATCTTTTCCCAGTCTGTGAATTTTCTTTTCATTATTTGTGATTTCTTTTGATGTGCATAATTTTTTAATAAGATTAAATCCCAGGTGTTGATTCTTTGAAGTACTTTCTGTGAAGTATGGTATTTTGTTCATGAACTCATTGCTTACCCCTATGTCCTCAAGATTGTTACCTGCTATGTTTTCCAGTAGACTTAGTGTTTCTGTCTTAATATTAATCCATTTTTACTTTGTTTTAGTGCATGATGATAGGCATGGGTCTAGTTTAAATATTCAGCATATAGAAACCAGTTTTTTAAGCACCACTGCCACAGCTGCACATGTACACCCATGTTTATAGCAGTCAAAATTCATGCAATAAGGAAAAAATGGTGAAATCATTACAAATCCTATCAAAATTCAAGAGACCATCAATACTTACTTTGAAAATCTATACTCTCATATGATGCAAAACACAGAGAAATTGACACATTCCTGGAAACATAAGAATTACTAAAACTGGATCAAGAAGATGTAAAAATCCTGTATAGCACAATATCCGTTAATGAAGTTGAAAATGCAATTAAAAACTTACCAACAAACACAAACCCAGTTCCTGATGGATTTACAGCTGAATTCCACAATAAATTTAGACAAAATTTAATACCAATATTCTTCAAACTCTTTAATGAATTTGAAAGAGAAACAACTCTCCTTAACTTTTTCCTGGGGACAAGAATTATCCTGATACCAAAACCAGAGAAAGACCTACCAAAACAGAGAATTATAGGTCAATCACTCTAATGAACACAGGTGCCAAAATCCTGAATAAAATATTAGCTAACAGAATGCAACAAATTATAAAGATACACCATGACCAAGTGGGGTTCATCTCAGGAATGCAGGATGGTTTATCATATGCAAATCAAGAAAGCTTGTCTGACAAAGCATGATCACACATGATTTGGGAAACTAGACAAGTGGATGGAAAATGAAGAATAAAGGAGTATTTGAAGAAATATTTGAAACTGCTCTCTGGGTTTGGGAAATGAGATTAGTTTTCTGTCACTGGAGTGCTTCCCAGATTTTTAGAAAAGAGAGACAAAAAGAGAAAAAGAAAGAAAAAAGAAAGAAAAGGAAAAAAGGAAGGTGAAAAAGAAAAACAAAAATAAGAAAAAAAGTTGAGAGAAAAGGGCTTGGATTTTTCCTGAGCAGGTTGTAAATCCCCACCAAGCTTTCAGTCTCCCATTTTTTTTTGCTATTGTTACTTTGCATTTTGCATACCACTAGTCTCACGTGTCCATCCTGTGTGCCTTAGTTGGGTCCCTGCTATGTTGTTTGTGTTCCTTCTGGGCTCTGGACCTTCTGAAGTAGTTCATATCACTAGTGGTAGTAGCAAAGGGAGGGGCAACCCTCTTCTGCTGTGGCTGATCTATGCTCCTGCAGTGGGTCTGTCTCCTTTTCATGGCTCATGTGAGTTCCCAGGTTTCCTTTTTATAAGGTATGAATTTTTCCATACTTAGGACAGCTGGCTATAGCTTAGCAGCAAGGCATCTGTCTGGCAAGCATGGTGAGTTCAATTCCAAGTCTCTCCTACTAAAATATTAAATATTTCTGTACTTTTACTTTCAACTTACCTGTGTCTTTTAATCTAAAATATTTCTCTTGCAGAAAGCATATTGGATCATGTTTCTGTATTCATTCTCTATGTCTTTGCACTTTAATTGAAATGTAATTGATACATTATAGAGACGAATTTGGACTAACTCAAATTTTCATAATGCAAAAGGAAATTGTCCCTATATAGCTCTATTCCTTTTCTCTTTGTGTTGTTACTGCTATTCAAATTATATATTTGTACATTTTATTCTCATTAATATATTCATAATTATTGCCTTATGCAGTTACTTTTTAAGTCAAATAAGAGGAAAACAGAGTTATAAAGTATAGTATAGAAATACTACCCTTTACCTATGCAGTTACCTCTGCTAGAGCTCTTGATATCTTCAATTTCCCAATTCTGACCATGTGCACTATGGTGTGGGGTTTACTGTCCCCCTTGATCCAGCTGTATCAGAGATTCTTTGCCAACCAAAGCTAATGTTCCTTGTTAAGTGGGGAAATCCTCATGTGCCACCATCCCTCCAAGCTGTGAGGCTCCAAGTTTGCCAGTCCTAGATGGGTTTCATTTATACCAGCTCTCTCCGGCTACTATAACCTGGATCTGGCCCAGCAAAAGCAATGAACACTTTCATTCAATGATCAACAATTGCAACTTTCTAGGTATTAGAATCCCAGGCTCAGGAAGAAACCTATCCCCAAAACATAGACCTCCCTTTGGTACCCATTTTCAATCCCAGGCAGTATCTACACCTTTGTCATTAGTCCTCTGATATAATTAGTGATTGTACACAAATGTTTCCTGTTCAAATCAGTAAAGTTGTATGCTTCTGCTGGAATCTTGACCCATACAGGATGAAAGACATGGTCACTTTTATGCACATTAGATAAATAATATCTCTTGTTCTACACATCCAGTGCTTGATAAACAATAAAATTCATAAATGAAAGAATTTGTTAAGGTAAGAGTCCAATAAAAAGAATATCATTAACCATGGTACTATTAATCACAAGTAGTAACCAATTACTCAACATTACATTAACATTATTTTAATACCATTGCAATATTCTAGATGCACAATTTTGAGTTTATGGGGGTGTTGCTGATATTCAGTTCATGTAACAATATTTATTGATTCAGAAGCAGTAGCTGTCATAACCAGAGTATGCGATGGGAGACAGTTATCTTGATTATACTCCAGTACTTAAATAAAGAGTTACCATGTACAAAAACAGAAAGACTACAAACACTGCTTTCTGCATTCTGGGATTCTGTGTGAGATCAATTAAAATGAATTCAGTAACATTCCTGTTATTCTCCATGCATTCAGTGTGAGTGATAAAAACTCCAGAAACAAATGTTTAACCCTTAGGAAAAGAAAGAAAAATCAAATAGATCAAAGCTCTGCTTTTTCACTATCCTACCATCTCATGGGTCATTGTTTTTGTACCCAAATATCTTTAGAAATAGAAGTCTGAAATCTTCTCTTAATTGATTGTTTAGTTTCCTGACTTCAAAGTATTCTTACAAGGGGCAAGCCAGTAAGAGAATGAGACAGTGTCTCTCAGTGAGCCTACTGGCACAGAGGTTGAGAATCAAACATTGCATCCCCCACCATGCTCCCTTTAGCAACTGGGGCCAAAGGTGTGAACATCTCTTGGAAGGGATTTCCTTCTATCTTCTCTTTGAAGGCAAAGGTTGTTTTTATTGTTTTGCTTTGTTCTGATTGTTTTTCTCTATTCAGTATTCTGCTTTGGTAGGTTTTATAATGTTCGGTTTTTGGTTTGATTTTGCTATACCTAACTGAATGAACAACTATTGTGAAGATAATGAGATATACTCTGATACCTATTACTGTTATCCCAGTATCTTGCAGTGAAGTTCTGTACCAATTTCACTGCATTGCCTCAGTTGGCTTTGTTCTGTTGTATTTTACTAACTTCAACATAAAAACAAACAAAAAACCCAAAGTATTCTTACAAGACAAAGGCCACTCTGAACAAATTAATTTCTTGTTCTAGTATCAGCTGGGTATTTTGGAAACTTCACTTGAACATCAGTATAATGGTATAAGTTGGTCATTACAAATAATAATTTTGGAGACCAAAGAGACTTAAAAACTTATCTGTGAAATAGTGTCACTTAAAACCATGAAATGTATAACCTAATCTTGATCCTGTAAGCACACTAGAGGCAAAACATCAGTGATAACAGTTATAAAATTAGCATTTGAATATTATAGGTTACATGAATATTTTGAGAATAAAGTTCAAATTTTTCATATAAAATTTTCCGTATTTTTACCTACATTAGAACACATGTAAAAAAGTTTGTTTTCCTCATCCATAACAATATAAATGGAACTTGAGGATATTATTTTAAGTGAAATAATTCAGAAAGAATACAACATGCTGTTCTGTCTCATATGTAAAGCACAAAATCATCCATTTGAACACAGAGAGTTGCAATTTCTAGGAGAAAGGAGTGGTATGGAATTCAGATGTTCTGCAGTCTAGTTGGATGACCACAGTTCACAGCAAGCAATAGGTTTTTAACATTGTTATGGTTGATACACTGTCATCTTGAGAAGTTTAGAAGTTTAACTGAGAGACTCAGCAGGAAACCAGGGTTCTGAATTTGCAAATATCCTCTTCCGGTGGAAAAGACGACAAGGAGGTTTTGTGAGTACTACACCTGCCCTGGGGTAGGATGTGCTGCATACACTATAAGGGGGGAGAGGAGGCTTTTGCTCTGGATGCCCTTTGGCCCTGGATGCTGCCTTAATGTGTTGGCCCTGTGCCATGCCATCATGACTTGGAGCCAAGTGATTATGGACTGAAACTCCCCAAAACTGTACAAAATAAACCTTTCCTTCCTTCATATTTGGAACCAGTGTATTTTGTCTCAACAACGAGTGAAAAGTAACCAAGACAAACATCTAGAATAGAAATACACCAACATCAAAACAAAGAACTGAAAAGCAGAGGTACTTGCTAATTACTCTGACTAGATCAGCACATATTATAAGCACATTTTGAAATATCACCTTTTCCTCTACTAATAGGTGCAATTATTACATGGTAATCAAAAACAAAATTAAAACATGCCCATACTATGTACCCATTAAAAGTATATACATAGGAAGAATTTCATTATTAAATTAACACATTTTGAGCATTTACTTCAAGATGTGAGATTAAGGATGATCTTTTTAAAAGATCTTTTCCTAATTTTTGGAGTTTGCATTAATACTTCTATTAAAAGATAAATGTGTAACTTTTTGTTTTTTGTTGGAGGCCTTTATTGAAATCATGAATTTTCAAATTCAGTAGAATATATTACATACAAATTATGGACTCTCTTACACTGGCACATTGTGAAAACTAGGGAAATAGTATCAAATATAACTAAAGTAGTGCTGCAATGTGTTTAAGATGTAGTTGTTAACAATTTACCAAGTGAACATAGAATCTCACTGCCATGACAGTCCAACAGACCATCTTAAATATCATTTTTAGTCTGCCAGGTAAGGGTGATTGTTTTATGGTTTTAATATGCTACTAGTCAATAATTTAAATAGGTAAATAGTCAAATATATATTTTCAACCAGAATCCACTTCATTCAAAATCTATTTTCGGGGCCGGGGTTTAGCTCAGTGTTTAAGTGCCTGCTTGGCAAACGCAAGGTCATGAGTTCAATCCCTGGCACAAAAAAATCTATTTTCATTTACTTGATCACATATAATTCAATTAAAATTCATAATAGTATTGAAAACTAAAATTTGTCATTATCAACTCTTACACTGACAAGGACATCAGATCCCTTTTATTTACTGTTATATATTCTTAAAACACAAATGAAACGAAAGGTAGCAAATGTAATGAAAGGTCCCTGTATGTGTGAACATGACACACAAGGAAGGAGACACAAAAGCAGCCTATTCCAGATGATCCCTGAAAGTCTTCATTGTGTAGATTGTCTTAGCACTTCCAGGCCAGAGTCATGGCCTTATGTCAATAGCTCAGTGCACTAGAAAATCCTTCCAGACACAAAAACCTCTGATAATAAAATGGAGTGCACTACTAATTCCCAATCTATCACTAGAGGAGATGGCTGTTGGGAGAACCAGCAATGGATTAATATGTTTCTACAACTTCCTGAATATCTGAAGATCCTAAATTCAACACACTTATTTGAATTTCAACTTACAGTTTTATTTCTTACAAACCTTGACTTTGTGTATGTTGAGGGAACATTTCACTTTTGAAATTTTTATGTTACTCCTTTTCCACACACCACACAAACAAATACAGATAGACAATTCAGTTTTATATAAAATTTGATGAAGTTGGTGTTAATTGGTGATGCAGCATGAAATAAGCTTGATTTTCTGTCCAGTCAAAAGAGCAAGAATGTACCTATTAGAACACAGATCCTCTAATCTTCATATTTTGGCATTAAAAAGGACCTGAACTTCCATAAATGTGTTTTCATATTTTAATTGAGAAGCAAGAATTTAAACACATTGCTCCCAGAGAAAATATTTGTGCTCCTTTAAGCTTCACACACACAAGGAGTTTCAAATTCAGCCTTGCCTGTAACCCTCCTTTGCTCATTCCTGATAATACGTACCAATTTATTCTTCCATCATTTGCTTCTTATGTTAGATTCATTATTTAATGTATAAGCTCTGTTTATAATAAATGATTCATATGTGTTATTTCATCTAATTCACACAATCATGCTATGAGTTTGGTACAATTTTACTGCATTTTAAAGAAAAGTGAATTGTGGTTAGGAAAAGGAAATAACTTACTCAAAGTCATAATGACAATAAAAAATAGAGGACCTTGTATTCAAATCCAGGCTGCCTGTTTCTAGCTCATCAGCACAGATCTTGCTTTGTTCTGGAGGTCAGCAGTGCCAGTGTTTAGACAAGTGGACTAGTGCCTACAACCACTACCTGTGACCCCAAGAGATCCATGACAGACTTTTTGACATGCTATGGAATGTGCAGTCTGATTCAAATGTAAACTTCTATTGGACAAGTGTGTAGAAATGTGATACCTTAGAAATCTTCAGATATCTTTCATTTTATTAATTCATATATGATATAAAGATGAAGGCACTGAAGAAAAGACAATGGATGTCTGAGCAAACAACCTTACTGTTTATTGGCAGAGAACAAGATAATCAAAATCTTGTAAAACCTGCCACTATGACGTTTATCCCACCACAGTATTTGTCTTGCATAGGAAGCCTTAAAAATGACCCCAAGGAAACAGAAAATTAATGCTTATATTTATCAATGTCTGTCAGGAAACCCTGAAAAAGGAAGCTGAATATGAATGGAAAGATGGAGAAACTGAGGCATCACTAGGCCCAAATTTCTTGTAGCAGAATCAAGCTATTGCTGGTTTAGAACAATATCTGAGCAAGTCTCATAAATTCAAAGGAAACTGTCATCATGTTGCTGGACTTGAGTAAGACTCTCAACCACTACAGAGTATGCTTTTTCCCTGTAGATCTTATGTTTTTATGAATTTACCTCCTGGCCCTCAGTTTTACTTGAAAGATTCCCTTGTAAAACAGAATTCAACTGTTGTTCCTCTCCCTACTGAGATGACTGGTCTTGATTGCAGGGAATATCAAGTACTTCATCTCAGTTCTACTGCCAATTTGCTGTTTATATTCTCAGTTGAATTTCATATTTCCACTCACCAGTACAAGGTGATATTTTTCCTCCTTTTAATCCCTGGAAACTATCAATATCAGAGGTTCATTTAAAGAACATGGATGGAAGATATCTGGTCCTCTGCACCAGCTCCCTTGAGGGCCTAGCCCTGTCTGATTGCCTATAGTATTTCTATCTAACTCAGCTGCCTATAAAACCAGTACCCAAAAAAAGAAAAGAAAAGACAAAAAAAGAAATTAAAAGGAAAGAAGAGAAAAAAGGAAAAGAAAAGAAAGAACAACCATGAATGATTCTATATAGAACACTCTCCAATTATGCAAAACAATATATTCTATGTTGCACTGTGAAGGAAACTCTCAGTAACCTATCTAAGTATCACACTCACTCCAAGCAGAAAAGCCTAGAAATTAACTCTTAATCCCATAAACTGTACACCCTTTCCTATGAAATGGTAAATATATTTATACTGAAACTTTAGGAGAACAAATATTTCTGCAACATATCCTAAAACTTCTGAATGTAATCACTGATCAAGTATAGAAATTAAAGCTGAAATGCAATAATCCTCTGATGGAGACTTCAGTTTTCATCAGGAGCAAGTGCAGAGGCCTGGGAGACACAGTAGGAAGAATGCCAAGATCCTGACATATTTATGTATCCCTCTAATGCTTGATTTCATTAAAATAGGAAGACAAAATAAACAGAATCTAAATCCAACTTGCATTGCATTCATCTTTATACCTGTATACTCATAAAATATGGTTATCATTATTTTGCTAAGGAAAGGCCTTGTAAGATCAAAAGTGCCAAGAGCCTTGTACAGTTACACTGCTGTCCCTTCATGAGTATAAAAGAAATCAACAGAATATTCTAGTGCAGCCGATATAGGGCTGCGGGGGACTGGCAAGGCGTGAAGGAAAGATGACTCTGGAGATCAGGTTGATGGCACAGATCTGATTTTATTATAGAAATGCCAGAGTATATATAGACTGAAGAGGAAGGACGGAAGTGAGCTCAGAGGAAGGGTGAGATTGAGCTTCAGGAAGGGCAGCAGTAGGCTTAGGGAAGGCGGGGATGCACTGTGGTGCAGGCTCCAAGCAGGGCTGCCCTGGCAGGGATGCTCTACTTGGTGTGCCGAGGAACAGGGAGTCTGATTTTGCTCAGACTCTCTCTTCTGCCAGGGCAGCCAGCCAGACCTCAGGACCTTGACCTCCCACAGATTCCCGCACTTTTTTTTATTAATGCCAATTGTATGGAAGCCATCATGGCATGTTGAGAATGTAGGGTGTAGACCTGGGTGCATAACATCCTTAAGACATAAAAACCAATAAATCCCAGTAATCACAGGAGTCCCAGAGTGAAGAGATTAGAGGGCAAAAAGAAGTGTTGTGGGTTATGTAAGAGGTCAGTGAGGATAGTATCTGTCAGTACTGGTGTTTGGATAGAGTCAATCATCTGTGTTTGGTTGGTGAGCTGTAGAGACAGGTTCCAATAAGTGCTATTGTAAGGGCCTAGGGTCCAATCATGAAGGGACAGGCATGGAGCTTAAATGTTGGCAGGCTTTGGAGTAATGCAGAACACCACAGATGCGTATCATTGATCACAGGCCTTTGTAGCGACACGCCACATATCTTGTAGTTCTGCCTCTAGAAGGTCTACTTGTTGCTGAAGGTTTAAGAGAGCCATGTAGGTGTAGGTGTTTATTTGTTGCTGCACTCAAAAGGTCTCAGTGGTGTAGCTGGATAGGTTATTAAGAGCCTGGGTAGTCACTGTTTATCGGGCGAGGGAGATGGAAGCAGCAGTAGCCTGGGCAGAATATGGAGGAGATTTGGGGCTTGACTACAGTGTGCTTTAATGGCTCCCCCTTTGATGCTAGAGTATTAGGGATGCGCCTCCTCCTGTGTCAAGTTAGTCCACCCCCTGGGCGACTATCATCGAGTGTCAGTTGATCCATCTCCAAGGTCAGTGGCAGTGGACCTCACATGTGGGGATCCACACGGGGGAAGTGACTGTTTCTGTAAAGACACAAGTGAATTCTCTACCCTGGGTTAATAGGGGAGCAGCAGATTGCCATTGTTGACTAAAGAGGTTCTTCCATCTCACTAGAAGAAGCAGAGTGGGAGGGGCAGGTAATGGACCCCAATGTTTGTAGTTCATCTGATGTACTCCAGGGGCATAAGTTCCCCCTTTGTTTTTATTAAAATTTTTAAGGCAAGAGTGGTATGGTTAATGATGGTCTGTCACTGGGGATATTAAGCAAGTCCATGATGTAGGGAAATGTTATATTTTGAACAGGCATTTATAAAGGAGGTCCTGGTGTAAAAGGACCATTATTTTTCAACAACCACAGCTTCTTTAACATTTGAATGCCTGTAGAATATTAGCAAACAGTTACATGTTTTACATAGAAAATGTAGAAATCAAACATACAAGGTTGTAGCATAAAAAACCATGATGACGTTTTGTAACACACTTGAATCTGCATTTGGACATCAAAATTCTGTTTTGGTTAATCATCCCTATCTAACACATCTGCATTTGGACATCAAAATTCTGTTTTGGTTAATCATCCCTATCTAACACATAAAATACTGTTCCTATCTTGTTGTCATTTAGGGGAATATACATCTCATAAGCATTTGTTAGAGGCAGAGGGCAGAATCGGAACCAAAATTCTGTCACCATAAACAATCCCAGTTTTACATTGTGGAAAACCAGTATATCAGGAAACATGAATATATGAATACTCCATGAAATTAACAACAAGCATTTGTCATAACCATAGGAAAAACTTTGGGCATTTTTTAAAGCAAAAACCTTTTGCATTGTATTTTGTTTTAATGACAACCAATGTGAACATATTACAATAAGATTTTCATATAACTTTAGTTGAGATGTCTCCCATAAGGCTATGGAGATCATTGGAGCCTCCAATCAATGAACAAGAGCTGGTAAAAGGTTACCAGGTGGCCACTTTCTTATTCACCAATTGAAGTCCCATCCAACAATCCCAACTCCAATGGATATTTGTTTAATCATTTTTATAATAATTTTTCTTAAGAAAACTCCAATCATAACATTTAAAATATTATTTTTGAACAATGACAGACTCTCAGATTATGATAAGCAACAATGTGCAGTACATTTATATAACTGACTGTAGCATCATTTTGACTAACTGGGAACCCAGGTGGAAGCTTGTTGTGTAATTTTATATCTCAAATAAATCATGATTAAATGATCTATAAATGCAAAAGGAAAAAAGGAAAAAGGAAAATGGCTGAACTGAAAATAAAAAAGAACAGCTGTTCATAAATGGACAAATGGACAAACATGGACAATCTGTACAGATTCAAACATATGTAGAAACAAAGAATTGTCAGTGCTTACAAGAACTCTCCAAGTCATAGACTGGACAAACAGACAGATTCACAGGCAGACTAATGAACATCTTACACAATCAGAGTGCATTCAAATATATTTTAGCCAAATTGAATTACACAAATTTGTCTACAGCTGTACATTTTGTAACTTGAAATAGACTAGTCAGATTTGCTATAGGTCAATAAGCAGAGATCTCTCATCAAAGAATTTGAAAAAGAAAAAAAATCTTGTCTATACTTAATGTATTTTTGTCATAGGACTCAGCATGTACTGCTATCACCAACTTGGACCTTTTTTATTTGTGATTACCATCTCGTGGGCATCTTGGGTCAAGTCTAGGTTCATTTTTTTTTCTATTGATTATGGTGTAGCCTCCAAGGCATCACTGTCATAGGACTGGGCATCAGCTTCTTGAGAGAATTCAACACCTTTTCTGTGTTTGGGCTCATGATACAGCTGGACAGCACACACTGGCACCCAGAATGGCCATTTAGCTCTTCCTGGAAAAACACAAGCATACCCTCGACCCCACATTAGCACTGGACTGGGTGTTTTTATTATCCAGTATGAAGATGTGTCCAACAGACTGGTTTTAGACTTTATTTGATTGTATTATCTTTCTGCTGTAGTAGTTACATCTGTGTTAGAATTTAAATATTTTAAATGGTATATACTGCCAAATGAAATCTATTATGAGGTGAAAGCTCTCTTTTATTGAAATTTAAATTTTGAGCACATTTAACTACTTTTAGACCTGAAGATTGCAATGAATTTTTGTGGTAAGGTGTAAAGAAAATGGAAGCTGCATTTTATATTTAGGTACCTTGAGCTCTCTTGTGATATGCAGGTGGTACTCCTGCTCTGGGCTGGAGACCCCACTGTTGTTGGGGATCTGAGCACCAGTGCAATGTAAACTCTGGATTTATAAAGCATGTGAACAGGTGATAGGAAAAACCAGAGTAGCTCGGGCAGGCCAGACCCATGTCCTACCTCTCTAAGAAGTATGAAAAGATCCAAAATCCCTAGATAGCTTTTCTTTACTTACAGATTTTCCAATTTTCATCAAGGGAAGAATAACCAATTGAGCAATACAATAATCTAGTGAATTTGAACTGTGATTTGAGTTGATTGAACCATAATCCTGATTTTTCCTTGCAGCTGAAACCAGCAACATTGTATTTTTACCTTCCTTCTCTGGGTCAAACTCCAGGCTCATGGGAGGCTTTGGTGTCCTCCCTTGCCTGGGGGCCTGAAAGAAGCAGGGAGAGGAGGAGAAAGCAGCAGGTTCTATTAAGTAACCTTTTAAAATCTGTAGTGGATTGTCCAATGGTATCTCTCACAAGAGGCATTGTGGTTAGTTTGGGGTATAAAAAAGGAAAATGTTGGTTGGTCTTCAGGTTGTAGGGAGATGGAAAAGAAGCAATCCTTTATATCAAAAATAACTGTGAGTTATGCTTGCTCTTTATTGGGTCCCCTTTCTGTTGCCAGGCTGAGGGTTGCCCTGTTTGGAGTTTAAAGGCCTGTCTTCTCTATCAGTCTTAGAAGAGCAGTCTTTCTCCCAGAAATAACCACATTTGCATTTGCATTTCTGTAAAGCAAAGAAATTGCACATTGTTCTTCACATTCATCCTTATAGATAGCCAGGCAGTCTAGGTATTGACTGCTACTAAAAATGGCTCTCACTAGCTGTTTCCATATTGACTCTTTCAAGGAGTTGTTGGGCAAAAGGTTCTTGGATGCCATCCTCCTTGACTGCCTCCCAGAGGTGCTTTAAGGTGGTATGTTTGTGAGGATACCAGTGCAAAGGGCAAATAGGATTCTGATGTAAATTAACAAGAAACACATCATTTGCCTCTTTTTCCCATTTCCAATGTTTTACCTGGTTATCCTGAGTATGGCACAAGCCCTCATAACAATCATGCCATTCTGTAGTGGTAGACTGAGATTTTCTATTTACATTGGTCTGACAGTAGAATTTCCATGGATCTTTAGGGTGTAATGACCCATCATTGCTAGTAGGTGGCACTGCCAGCTAGGCAGGTGGGTCCTCCCTGTCAAGTTCTGCTTTCATCATCTGACAGGGCAGAGGTTCCAGCCTGTCAGCTGTGGCAAACTTGGCCAGGGTTGGGATCCTTCTCTCGGTGCCATCTTTGGAACATTTTAGGGCTCAAGTGAATGGTAGATTTTCCGTTGAACAGAGGCCCTCTCCTCCATGGAGTTTACCTGATCCTGCTGACTCAGAAAAATTGGAATCCAAGTGGCAGGTAAGGGATGGACCCCCCACTGGATCCACTAACAGCAGGAAGGCCTCTGCATCACCCCCAGTGATGTCTGAGCCCATCAAACATTCTTGGATGGTAACTAAAGCAGGTTGGAGTCCCAGGGGAAAGACTGTCCTCTCATGTTGCTCAGCTGCTTGCACTCACGTTAGGAGCCAAGTCCAAGTGTGAGGGTCCCATAGGTAGGTGGTGTGGAGCCAGGGATTAAGGGTGAAAAGGATTTCCCAATATTGGGAAAGGGTGGTATGGGCAATTTTGCATTGCCTGTCCTGCAAGAGGGCAGCAAGAACCCTTGCCTGCAGGTGCTGCTCCTTGTGAAGCACAGGCCCATGTTGTGGGTGGGGACCACTTACCAAGTCTGAGGAGGCACAATTGCCCCACATTGGGCACCACTTGCAGCCTTTATGGGGCTCTGGGGGACTGGCAAGGGGCGATGGAGAGATGATTCCTGAGATCAGGCTGATGGTGCAGATCTGATATTATTAAGGAAGTACAGGAGTATATATAGACTGAAGAGGAAGGACGGAAGTGAGCTCAGAGGAAGGGCTGGATTGAGCTTCAAGAAGGACAGCAGCAGGCTTAGGGAAGGCAGGGATTCACTGTGGGGTGGGCTCCAAGCAGGGTGGCCCTAGCAGGGATGCTCTACTTGGTGTGCCGAGGAGCATGGAGTCTGAGTGTGCTCAGATTCTCTCTTCTGCCAGGGCAGCCAGCCAGACCTCAGGACTTCAACCTCCCAAATTCTAGACTGCTTTTATGCTCTGTGCTACAGCCAAAATGAAGTTATGCTTTAAATAAGAAATGACCACTGTACATGAAAGAAATGTCCTACAGTAGGAAATATCTTCAAGAAGTATGTTCATTAAAATATGTTTTATTTTTATCTTACTAGTCTGACAGATTTACAAATGCCCATCTACTATACAATAGAAAAAATTTTACTTGCTTTCATTCCAAGAATTGTTTTCTAACCCCTACATCTATACAACTATTTATGAAAGGAACTGGGAGAAGAAATTGCTAGAGCAAAAGAAATACAATCTGTGTGCCCTGTGGAGTTAAGAGTGAAAGTATCTGAACATTAAAACTGCATGTGAGACATGGAAAAAGAACAGAAGTCCCCGACAATAAATCAGTGACTATAGGAAACTGCAATCAATGTAAGTATAAGTTAGATAGCCACCGCTTTTTAACTTATTTCCAGCACAGTTGCCATTATAAACATAAATCACTTGTTTTGCCTCTCTCCCTGATTCTTCACCATACAAGGTCATAAAAATACATTTTTCCTTAAATAAAGCTGCATTACTTACACTGAAACCAGGTGTTAGCTGAAAAGTTGGGAGTAGTGTTCCAACACTGAGTGAGCTCTAGAGACAATCCAGGGCAGGAGAGATGGTCAATAGATTCTAACAGAAGAATCCAAGGGTACCACTGCTGTCTTTCACCAACCATGATTGAGGAGGATGAGACTTCTATTCCAAACTCTCTCCATTTCAAAATATGTCTCAAGTGACATCTATTTATTAGTAGGGACTTCATAACAGTGACTTAACATCTCAGTAAGGGTGTGTAATGGGGGATAAACATACATATAAATATCTCTGTAGTAACAAATGGTGAGAATGACTGTAAAATCCCTGAGCAGCACTGACATCAAAGCATTCAAAAAAGAATTCTCCACCATCTGATGTGCTGGAAAATGAGAAAGACGACAGCAGCTTCCAGACCCAAAGGATTCCCCCTATAATGACCTTATGATCTCTGTGGGTGAGGTCAGAAACATGCCCAACTCAGGGATCCCAGGACCACCTGTGCCTGACATTTCCTATTCTCCCCAAACCTTACACAAAGCCAGATTGCAAGCACTGTGTTACAATGGAAAAACAGATATTACCCTATTACTGTATACAAATATCATCCTTGTAAATTATAGGCAATGAACAGTTTTTAAAATTAAAATAATCTTTTGAAGATCTAGTTCCCAAGTGAAACAGAATGAAAAAGAAGATCATGTGAAATTAAGAATGGTGGTATTGATGACAAAATGATGATGATGATGATGATGATGACGACGATGACAATGATGATGGCTATGGTGATGATAAAGATGGTAATGGTGATGATAGGGAAAATATATCAAGCCTTACCTACACAATCATTTGTGTTCTGGAAGAGTGAGAATAAAATTCTTAATTTTATTTTATACAGATTGACAACAGTTTTTTTTTTCTGTAAAGGGAAGGAAATCAACATTCTTCAGGCTTCTATCAGCAGTAAGCTACTATTTTCATGTCTACTCTCTTTTTGCTGGGGTGTAAACTAAGGAATAAAATATTCATTTTTAGAATAGAAAATTGAGGATCAAAAATGCTTATTTTCTTTGAAAGTGTTCTACTCTGAGCAAATAAATAATATCTCCTCAGAGTGTAGTTTCTACCTGTTAAGTTGGCAGAAGCTTAACCAGGGTTATGGAAGAAGTTAATTTTATAGTACAGAAGAAATAATTGCAGAGCGGTGAGTCACCAAGGATGATGTGGCAGTAGGAGTTTATGGGAGTTTGGGAAGGAGTAGCCTGCAATTGAGGATGAGTTACCATGAGCACCACAGTCTTGAGTATGTAGGGACACAGGGAGTTATTGGGACCAAGAGAGGAGCAGTATCAGAATTCCTTTGTTTTAAAAGGAAGAAAAGTGAACAGATTTATAACAGCAATTAGAAATCATTCTTAAATATGATGTATCTGTTCTTATGTTTGTCTTTCATTTTTTATATACAAATGTATGTGACTATACCATTAATTTAAAATGAGGATATTAAAAATATTTCTCTGCTCTCCTATTTCTCTTGACCAAAAAATTTATTATGCATTTGATAGTATTATTTCAATATCTTTTAAGAAATATTCTTCATATGCACAAATACACACATATACATATATAGAGATAAAAATAATATTTCTGTTTAGTGATTTTTCTATTAATGTTATCATATTAGACAAATCATTCTTCAATTTACCTTCTCATAAAACATTATTTTTAAGGCAATTCTCTATTTTTATGTAACTACTGCACGGAATTCCAATATACTTCACAAATTTTTTGAAGCATTCATGTCTTTAATTATTTTTGTTTTGTTACAAAATATTCTATGGTAGATATCATTATAAGTGACAACATGTGCACATACATCAGAATTTTTGTAAGTTAATATATATATATATATGAATATATATAACACACACATATACAAATATATTTTGGGGAGTTACTCTGTCAGAAGCTGCATTAAATTAATAGAGATCACCTAATTTACACTTGCAATAACAATTTGAAACACAGATAATCTTTGCAATTTTTCTTTTACCTTTATTGGATTATATGCCTTAAAAAAAGGAGATCCTGCCATCTGATATATCATAGAAGGACCTAGAGGACATTAGGCTCAAAAATCTAAGCCAGTCACATAAATACAAATACTGCATTATCCCACTTGCATGTGTAATCTAAAATGTCTTCCCTGTTAACATCTAAGAATCAAATGTTCATAGTTTTAGTGTCAATTAGTCAAGGTCACTAGCAATCACAGAAAATGAGAGTGAGACTCAAGTCATCTGTCCCCAGGCCTGGCTCCTCACTTGCCTTCTGCAGTTAGGGCTCTGCTCATATCAAAGAGCTGGGTGGTAGAAGTGTAAGCCAGGTCTATGCACTTGAGCCTGTGATGCAGGCTATGTGCAAAGGCATGGAGCTGGGCTTACCTGGTGTTTCTGCAGCACAATTAATGATCACACAGCCTCATGTGGTGTTGAATTTTGCTACTTTCAGATGAGGATACTGGAGTAAATTTGAGCTTGGTTGAACAACTCACCACATCAGACAACATAGTTTCACTTATCTAAAATAGAAATAATAATTGAGGAGATAAAGACATATCCTAAAGCCTTATTGTCTACAAAAATTATGCAGGTCAGGTGAGTAGTCTAAGTAAACCATTGTAATTGATGAACATGGAAAGATGTATAGTATGATCTTCATATGATAATTCCAAAAAGATCTTTGGTTGTTTCACTTAGAGAAATATAGCTCCTTTTTGACCCCTGCCTTGGCACTCATTATCTACCTGCAATTTCTTATCATGTTGAGAACTCTCTAAGGGTAATTTTTCCTCTTCATTTCTCCGTATATAAATGAGTGGACTCAATGTAGGTGTCATAATGCGTACAACACCACCATACTTGTGTATGAGAAAGATGATTATGGACACATATAACTAAATATGCAAGACAATCGCTGTGAAGAGGGTTCCACAGATAGAGAGTTGTGTCTCCTCTGCACACTGTGGATCCTTATGGAATACAAAATGATAACATAGGAGGCAGCCAACACGAGGAAGTTCATCACTTTTGGGCATAGTCCAGTGACATAGATGTTGTTGCAGGCAGGCTCCAGCAAAAGGCACAAGTCATAGACAAAGTCAATTGTATGGAGAACACAGAGGGCAACTGAACAACCAGGAATAATTGAACCCACAAATACAAGAAGCCTCTCAGCCAAAGCACCCACCACCAGCATGACACAGAGGTTCCTGGTCATAGTGACCAGGTAGTGCAGGGACTTGTAGAGGGTCACATAGCAGTCATAGGTCATTAATGTGAGCAAAATTATTTTGATTTCAATGCCTCCCCAAAATGGGTTCCAGTTATCTAAGCCATGAATCTCATAATATATAGCTGTGCCCTAATACAGTGAGTAAGCAATGCAAGAGAAAGAATAACAGTTGTCAATAAACAATACGTTGGCCAGGAGAAAAATACACAGGGGAAGCCAGCATGCAGCTGAAGTCATGGTCCCAAGGGAGAAAACAGGCTAAATTATTGGGTTGCCATCTTTGCAAGAGCTGCTCATTTTACTCCCCTGGGAACTGAGAATTCAAAGTATGCCCAACTCTTTGTACTTGCCTAACATGGACTAAAGTTTTTCCTGAAACTACACATGTCAATGTCTGTAAGTCCAGGCTCAGGACTTCTGACCATCAGCATAAGTGGGCACAGGGTGTGTTGCTATTGTGTACTGAGTTTTCATACTGTTTGGATGCCGACTTTTAGGCCTGAAAGAGTTACTTTTCACTGAGCCTATTTAGATAGAAAATGGTTTGAAATAGCTAAGTTCAGGTTTCTGCCAATCCAAAGCAATTTTTATTTCTTACAGCTTTCATGGAGCTCTTAGCTCATATTTCTTCTGCCTTCACATAGTTTGCTGCTTTGGGGATTTTGAATCTGATTATATCTTAGATAATACTATTTTTTGTAGTATACTTAACTGGTCATTGTCAAAAGTATGATAAAATGCCTTGGAAATATATTATCCATTTATTAGTGTATTTTTTTTCCTCTACAGATATATTTTGATACCTAACGTTTTGAGTATGTCTTTTAAATTTCCATTTTCTGAGCTGGAATGTTAGTGCCTATAATTACAGAATTATTTTCTAGGGAAAAAATAGCCAATAAACTCACCTTTATTTAGGTAATATCTTTTCACAATCACTTTCAAATCTCTAAATGAGGCAAAAAATATACTTAAGCTTCATATAGATTCTCATGTAAAGCAGCAGCTAGTGATGGACAAGAAATGCTGATTCCATGTGAACTGATCTCTAAAATAAGCTGACTTGCTACGGAGGGATCCTGCTGCTCTCAAATACATTCGCAGAAGTAGGTACAATGTAGTGCATATTAATTACACAGAGCACAGGGTGACTTTTTGTCATACTGATGCAAACACACAGCATGCTTGATTATTTCCACTCCTCCATTACCTTTATCTCTTTGTCTTCCTTCTTCCCTCACTTCTCAACAACATTCTGGGCTTTTTGGTTTCCATGTGTGTTACATTTATAATGTGCTTCTACATTCATAGATTTTTATGAATTCTGAGCAGAACACATTATATTCATGATATTATAGATCCAGATATAACAATATAAGCTTGTTGGTCTTTCATGTGCTTAAATACTTCCTATAGATCTATAGCATTTTGGACAATTTAAATCACTATCTATAAGCTAATTTGTATTTTATGTTTCAAGTTTTCTATTCATATTATATTGAAAGAATATTTTTACCTCATTAGTGTTTTTCTTTTCAAATAACTGATCTCTACTTGACATTTCACAACTATATAAATCACTTAACAGGTTTTTTTTATCAAATGGGTATTGAGAATATTCTTATTACTTTCTATCCTGAATGTGTATACTGAGATATAACTGTCTTTATAATGCACCTATTTTTAGGTAGACTAGATTTCTAAGAATAAGGAATACAGAACCAAAGAACATGACCAGTTATAAAAATCTTTTTATGTAAGATTAAACTCCAGAATATTTTGTAATAATGCACACTCACCAGCAATGAATTTCAAAACTATCATAAATCTTGGTAAAACAGTGAGTTGAAAGTATTTCACTGGTTTCAACTTGCATGTTTTTCATGATTAATGAAATAGACAACTTTTAGATACTTTTGGGAATTACTTTTATTAATTTCCCTAACTTAATAATAGTGTGTAAGTAACCATCCTTATTTCAAAACTGTAATATCTGTAGTTGTTGCAAGTATTTTATAGATAATCCCAGATTTTTATGTATTTTAATGTATCATATTTGTCTCCTGTATCCTACATCCCTGTATTTTCACATAAAATGTACACATAAAATGCAAAACTCAGAATTCAAAACTCAGATATAGTTTTTGAAAAGATCTATGTTTATCCGGTCTTTAATATGCACTTTGATTTGATTGAAAGACAATTAGTTTTAAAAATGCTTATCTAGTTCTTGAACTATTTTATGAAACATACATATTATTTTAAATATCTCTGAAAGCTAATATCCTTTCATCTATGTTCATCAACTTTATTTGTATCATTAAATATCAAGAATCTGGGTTGGAAATATAGCTTAGCTGCTCAAGCACTTGCATGATAGGTGTGATGTCATCAATTCTATTCCTGCTACCAATAAAAAATAAATAAATAAATAAATAAATAAATATCAAGAATCTTCTGAGTTTATCAAGTTTAATCTTCTAATGTCTAAAGCCATTAGATTTGTATTCAAATTTTTTCTGAATACAATTTGTTTTTCAACTTTTCACGTATTATTTCATTTTTTCCTACCCTAGTATTAACACAATTAAATGTTTCAAGGATAAATGCATTGGTATTTTTATTCATTTACCAGAATCTGGAGTAATCAAGAAAAGTTGTATTCACTTCAGGATCTCCACTCGATACATGTGATGATGATAATCCTCATTTCTGCCAATGTTACTTTTATCTGTTTTAGTTAAAAAATATTAAGGAGCTGCAAGACCAAGATCTGAATGAACACTATGTAGCTAAAAAGTGATAAAAATAGTCCATGTGTCTCTAAAGAATACACTCTCATTAACATATTATAGTGGCTTTATTTCTCAACTTTAAAAATATTGTTTGTTAATGAATACAGGAAATTATTCATCTTCTTAAAACTAATTTTTTAAATTTTAAAAACAAAAAACGATACAGAATTTAAAAATTAGGAAAATAACACAAGTTAATATGTTGCATATTATTATCTTCAAAGTAGTTGTTCAGATTACAAGATTTAGGCAAAAAAAAGATCAAACAATGAAAACAGAAGCTTTTTTAATGAACTAACAAGGATTAGCATTATACTTAGTTATCTATCATATATGCATATGATACACACACACAAATATATGTATATATAAATATATTTAATTGTTTATCTTCTTTAAAGCCCATGAAACCTAAACATGGCTGAAACTGTCCATATAGTGAATGAGAATGTTTCTAATAAATTTATAGGGTGCTTCCTTGCATCACACAGTGTATGGCAACCTCTCCAGGACTCACTTCTTCCACAGGTGTTGAAGTACAGCCTTGATGATCTCTAGTGTTACATGCTTTCCATGTAGCATGAGCTCAAAGCTTTAACTCTCAGGATACATCTGACTGCAGCCTCACACATTCAGTTACCTTTATGCTGGAATGTGACTGCATCACCCCTAACTTCAAATTAAACTCAGATAATGCTTTTTATTCACCCTAAAACAAGAAAAATAACAATCGAAACAAATTCTTCACTGTAGCCTCATCAGGACTAGGTACTAGAGAAGAGGGACCAGGCTATAGAATACCCAGTACCATGGATTCACACCTCTCTGCTCCTTCTTGTGGTCCTCTGTTTATTCCTGATTTTTCCATAGAAAATTATATGCTGGCAATTTCCAGGAGATACCTATTCACATACCATTACAGGAAAGGTCTGTGATGAGTCAATAGCATGTAATGATTTCTGGGGGGAGAGAGAGAGAAAGAGAGAGAGAGAGAGGAGAAAGAGACACAAAGAGAAAGAGAGAGAGAGAGAGAGAGAGAGGAGAAAGAGACACAAAGAGAAAGAGAGAGAGAGAGAGAGAGAGAGAGAGAGAGAGAGCGATGTTCATTATATGCCTAGTAATGTGACCAAACTTTTAAGCCAAGATTTCTCCTTGTAATGTCATCAGTCTTGTAGAAAAATCCTGATAGAAGTTACATTCATTTGCTTGTTCAAAACTTATCTCACACAATTTTAATGCCTTTGTTATTCCCAGTTCAATTATTTATTTACCAAACTGCATTCATGGAACAAGTGAACAATGTGACAGAATTCATCCTTCTCTGCCTCAAACAGAATGCAGAGGTACAGAAACTCTTATCTGTCATATTTGTCATCATCTACTGCCTCACCATGTTAGGTAACTTACTCATTGTTGTGACTGGCACCAGCAGCCTATACCTGAGCTTCCCCACATACTTCTTTCTGTCTTTCTTTTCTTCCATTGATGGTTGCTGCTCTTTTACCACAGCCCCAAAATGATATTTCACTTAGTGGCTGAAAAGAAAACCACTTCCTTCAGTGGGTGCATGACTCAACTCTTTGCAGAACATTTCTTTGGAGGAGTGGAGATCCTCTTGCTCATGGTGGTGGCCTATGACCAGTACATGGCCATTTGCAAGCCCCTGCACTACATGATCACAATGAACAGGCATATGTGTGGCCTCGTGGTGTACATGGCCTGAGCTAGGGGATTGCTTTATTCTCTCATACAAATTATTTTCATGATCTGGTTGCCATTCTGTGGCTGAAATATCAAACATTTTTATCTGTGACCTTTTCCTTCTCTTAAAACTCCCCTGTGTTGATTCAGACTTTTTGTTGCTGCTAACAGTGGGCTTATGTATGTGCTCCTTTTTGTTGTCCTTGTCACTTCCTGTGTCCTTATCCTCTGCTCCTTGAAACTCACAGTACTGAAGAACAGCAAAAGATTCTGTCCACCTGTGCCATCCACATCACAATGGTCATCTTGTTCTTCTTGTCCTGTATATTTGTGTACATTCAGCCCATGGTCACCTCCCCACTGATAAGGTGGTGGCTGTGTTCTATACTGTGGTGACCCCCATGTTGAAACTTTTAATATATACTCTCAGAAACACAGAGGTGAAAATGCCATGAAGAAACTCTGGAGACAAAGAATAATCTCAGTTAGCAACTCATCTGAGTAGATAACATAAATAAAAATGTATCCACATTTCAACAGTAATTTGACCAATAGAAAAGAAAATGACATTGAAGTCAATATACATTAGTTTTAGTACACTTTTCCTGTTTTCCAGAATTTATTGATTCGTGTTTCATGAAAGATGAACATTGGAGTGATAACTAATGATTCTTCCAATTTTAATATTCTTGTTACTTTTGCAAAATTATTGACCCAAAAGATGATGCTAGTCAACATAGAAAGGTCACTATATTTAGAAAATTCCTTAGTATCTGTAATCTGTTGAATAATTTTCTACAAACCCCCAGTATTTATTTCATAACTTATAGTACACACTATTGCAAAATTTAAACAAAGACATTTATTAGCTAGAAATTTCATTGAAAATGCAGTTTCAATCTTAACTAGTGAATCTAATTGAATATATAATAGTGAGTGTTAGAGAACAAACAAGAATGAAAGATTTTTTAGCAATGGGTGTCATTAAGGAAGATCTGATGGTAAAAGTAATGATGCATAACTTAGGGACACCATTTGTTTTCCTGTTTTGCTCGTTCTAAAAGAAATAATTTACTCTGCCTAAAAAAACAGGGATATAATTTTTTTCCCAATATAGCCAAACTTGGATATTCTTTCTCAGGAGGAAGATATTTGGTGCAGAACTTTTTGTCTAGTGCACCCCATAAACCATTTTGTCTCCAAAATAACTTGTATTGAGTGCATTTTCCTTAGTTGATAAGAACAGGAAGCTGACACACCTGATGTCACATACTTTGATGAAATATCTCATGACATGAAAATAATCTAGACAGAAATTCTGCACATTCAAATTCATGGAGGAAATAGCAAAACAGTGAAGTAATGACAGGTTTAGGATGTACACATAGTACAACTTTGAGAGAAAGCACTCAGACTCAGAAAAAGAAGGAAATAATTTCAATCAGAAATGAGAAGGAAATCCTACAATTCAAGTTTACTTCTCTAGACACTGAAAAACCCACAGGACTCCTTAGCCTTGTCTGAACCTTAGGTTAAATGTCTGTGGCATGCATATTACGGTACAGCAGATTAGCAAACAATGCTTTCCAGTAGGAAAATCAGACCAGCACATTTGCTGATCACTAAATAACAGTGTGTTGCTACCACCATATCTTTCAACTGACTTCTTTGAGGTAGGACCATGTCTGCAGATATCATTTGTGTCTCCTTCAGAGCATACACTTTAAGAGCCAGAATTCCATTAAATACTAGCTTTCTTTTCCCCTGCTGCAGCAAGGATGTAAAACACATTGAAATGCTGAGGCAACAGCCTGGATTATGCAATCAGCACAGGGAAAACCAGGACTCAACCATTAGTGGTTGAACAGGAAATGAAACTATGTGCTAAACCTTAATAGTTCAGGATCCAATACCCCAGGAACATATAGCAAATTCTCACAATGGCATCCATTAACTGCATCTTTTAAAGATTTACTATTATTAAAGAAACAACAGAGTAATATAACTTTTGTCATTATCTTGAATCTCAAGAGACATAAAAGGAGTAAGGTCCAAATTTTACAACAGATATTGTAAAATGGGAAGACATTATTCAAGAGGAAAAGAAGTATGGTAGGAGAAAGAGAAAAGAAGAAATGGAAAGAAAAAAATACAAGATAGTTGTACTAGTAGTTTCTCTTAGTTCTTTTAAAAGAAAGATTTCTGCTAATATCATTTGAAGAATTTATATGCCCATATCTTGTAAATGAGTAAGTATTTTGAAGGTAAAATATACAATGTATGAAGTATGCTTTATGTCCCATTATTTTGTTTTGAAATTTTGTTGTGTTCTTTCCCACAAAATGAAAAAAATAGTAATATTTAGAAAATCACATCCAAATAGAGTTTTTTCCTACCATGAAAAGTGCATAAAACAAGTGAAATTTTTAACTATAAACTTACTGGAAAATTTTCCCTCTGTGGAAGACAAAGCATGTGCTTCAATTTTCTACCAATTCCTTGTTATTTATATCACATTAATTTTGTTTTGATCTCATAAAATTATGCTTTTGACTTCTCAGGAAAGTAGGGACCAAAACTAAGGCATTATCTCAAGGTTCTTCATCAAAAAATATAAACAGACTTAACCAGGAAACAAGATGAAATAACAGGACCTTCCAGGGCTTGTCCCCCTCTTTAAGTATCAATTTTCACAGTTGCATAAGCACAAGAACTCCTTCATCATAGCTACAGAAACCAGAGTGAGCTTATAGCACCTGGGTTTAGCAGGTGGGTTTTTGCATGTGTATAACATATAAATTATGTTATACACATGCAATGATATACTATGCAGATTTATAAAAGGAAGAAATCCTATCATATAAAACACATTTAATGACCTTTGAAGCCAATAATCACAGTGTCTGCTCAAAAAGTATAGTTTCAGTTGTGTAGTATGAATAAATTCTAGAAATCCTCTGTACCACATTGTGTCTAATGATTAATAATACCATATTCTATACTCAAATTGTTCAAAGGGTAGATATCATGTTACATATTCTTATTAAAAATTGAGGGAAATGTATAAACTGTTTACACATAAAATGCAATATTACTCAGTCTTAAAAGATACAGTATAAAATTGTGAAAAAGGGAAAACAAGTTTATGTTACTTGAGCTGTTATATTTCTAGAAAAGTTAAATCCTCAATGATCTGTGAGACGTTAGTTTGGCAGTTTGGTGCTTTGGGCATCTGTTGGCCTCTTAGAATTCATCCTCTTTTATAAACAGAGACAATCATAAATTATGTTCAAGTATTTTTGCTTTCTGTTTAAAGATAACACTGTATATATTTTATATATACCTGTATGACATGGCATTTTGATGTAAATATACAAGTGGGATGATTAAACTTAGCTCATTGAAACATGTATTGCCTCACACATTTTTGTAGTGACTACTTCAGAGATCCATTACCTCAGCATATGCAAAAATCCAATATAATGTCAACAGCAATTATAACCATGGTGTATCATAAATTTCTTGCAATTATGTATTTTGCAATTTTGCACCCTTTAACAAAAATCTCCCTCAACATTACCTGTAATTAACACAGCTTCCAGTAACCACCATGCAACCTTCCTGTCCATGAGACAAATATTTGTTAGCACTCACACACTACTGAGAGTGGGCAGTAGGTAGGTCTCTGGCTTTGTTCATTTCCAGTGAAGTGTTCAGGTTCATCCACACTGTTGCAAATGAAATGATTTTCTTAATATAGCTAAATGTCACTCCAGTGTGCACATATCCTACATGTGCTTTCTCAGTTTTCCAGTTGAGAAACACTTTGGTTGACTCTGCATCTTGGCTATTGTGAATTTACTAAATTGTATCAGTTGTTCTTTCTGCATGTGTTGAGGTGATCCACATGGATTCATCCTCTCTTCTGGTAATGTGATGTACAGCGCTTGTTGCTTTGTACATATTTAGCTCAGGCTTGTATCTGCTTTTGCAGAGGGTTTTTATAACTCGGATCATCAAACATACAATCAAACAATTTTGTTTTTATTTATTTTAGTGTGTTTGTATTCAGAGTAGTGATTAAGTCATAAACTGAGTTTTAAGCATTGTCTCCTCTACAATGTTTCTTCAGAGAAACCATACCATTGTATCAGCTGTGTTTTCAGAATGTTTATTTTCTACTGTTAAACCACCTCACATTCTAGGCCAGATTCAAAAATGTCACAGTTATCAAAGAAGTGGATAAAGACATTTTCCAAACTACAGTATTCAGACCTTGTTCTAAACTACAGTGTAGAAGTAGTTTTAACTCCACTTCAGCTGCATTTCTAAGACTAAACACAGTGATGTCTATGGCCACCAAGTGGGAGTAAGAGAAAGACCTTGACTGTGACTTTGGCAAAGAGTTTAGTGGAGCCAATTACTAATCCTCTGGGAACTGGAGAGGTAAATTCAAAGGCCTGAAGTCCACAGAAGGATCTTTAAATATCTCCAGGCTGAGAGGAGAAAACCTTGCAAACACTGTGAAAAATGACAGCAGCATCATGGAGGAGCAAGAAGTGAAGCTTTAGGCAATGCTGTGTCTGTGCTTGTGTGGTTTTCCAGGGAAACAGAGTTGAAAAGGGAACTGAGTTAGGAGTGTAAAAAGTTCTTTCTCCATACTGATGGTGCATTCTTAGGATGCAAAAAATTGGTGTTTAAAATAATATCCAATGAATCAGATTTTATTCATTTATATATTTTAGAGTTGAATACACTAATTTTTATATTTGATAACTTGGCTTTCTTCCCAATGTTTTTATTAGCACTGAATATAGCTCAAGGAGATACTTTCATAGGAAAGGGAGAGAGTAGAAAATAAGTATCTAAGTATCAAACTTTCCTGACTAAAACAGATTATATTCTTTACCAATCCAGACTCACAGTGAGAAGCAAAAGAACTAAAAATGGTCAATCTTTAGAATTATATAGACAGATAACTCCAGCAATTCACCTCAGTTTGCAATGCCCTCTCAAAGTTTTGCCACTTTTGCCCAGAAGAGAAGAAAGCAATGACCACATTCAATCTAAGCACAGAGAAATGTACCACCAGCCAGACCCAGGTCAGTGAAAATTCAAATTTTTCTCCTAAATTTTAAAAACATTAACCAATCGCTTGCAATGAAGTATTTGTAGTTACACGACTGACCTGGAATTTGGTACTTTGCTTCAAAAATGAATTCAAACAAAATAGCATGAAAATATTAATAGAAATATTTCCTTGTAAATATGACAAAACAAGTAAGAATGCTTAGAGTCACTTTGCATTTTAGTTAATATGAAGATCTCACTACATACACCAAATCTATATTCTTATCTTTCTAATGTATTGAAGTTTTCCCTTTTCATGACATTTTTTTATCTTGCAACTTTGAAGGAAGAATTTGTGAATTCAAACCACTAATAATTACTAACATCAAAGTCACTGTCAATATAGGCCATGGATTAAAAGAAGAGACATGAAATGCTGAGTTATCCTGAAAACCAAAGGTAATTTTTTCACTTCCATTAAATTAGGAAGTCATAATCCTGATTTTGGTGTTCTGAATTTTTTTTTGGAAAACGTGTTTTCATATTTCTACAGGGATTTGGAATAGAAACAGAAAAGAGGAGGAGAAAGAATAAAAAGCAACATATATTTTCTGTTTAAAAATCTATGCTTAAAAATAAAAATACATCCGTAGATCATTTCAGAAACAGAATTAATTTCTACATGTGCAATATTCACGTAGTTAGCAATGAAAACTATAAATTTGATATCTTAATTGAATTAATTCAAGAGAAGCAATTTTATCATAGCTGGCTCTATTATTTACATCTTGTCTTTGGATAAAAAATAACTTCAAGTTTACTTAATTATATCTGCAGTATCTAATCAATAAATTTATCTAATGCAGAACAGAGCTCTATATGTGAAAAAAATTCAACTAAAAGAAAAATTTCTTTTATAAAATAGTATGACTTTTAGTGGATCTTTGTATCATGTACATATCCACTTGTAAATATAAAAGAAAAACAGAATAGAAAAAAAAAGTCCTGTAGTATAATGCATGACATCTATGGCTGTTTGAGGAATTCAGCTCAACAAGCTGTTATACAAATAGTTCCTTTGTAGTTACATAGAAAAAAACTCCGTGTATCTATAGATCTTCCCCTATCTCTGTGTGCATTCATGTGATTGGAGTCTTGAATCACAGAAGACAGCTGGTTTATTTTGAACAACTGCTGTCATGTTGCTATGCCATACACAAATGTCTTTAACAGAATACTGTTTTTGCACTTCCATAAATGCTTGTGAATATAGATGAGTATAAATTCAGAATAAGGGTAATTGATCATCTTTCTACATACACACACACACACACACACACACACACACACACACAATCCAACCAATGAAAGGAAGATACCTTAAAGAATTTTTAGAGCAAGAAATTGTGGACATCACCACTTCAGCGTTGATTAAGAACACTTGCTTAGCTTCAATGATACTTGTAAGTTACTATCATTATTCCATTAAAGTGAATTAGGAGAAACCTGTCTTCATTCTGTTCTTCTATAAAATTGTCTACAAAGAACATCAGTGAATAAAAATGTATCCCCATTAGTTTCATAAAACAGCAGTGCTGAACTAATAAATATTTTAGTACTGAATTTATAATATCATCATCTCAGTTTATTATGACTTCCTTTCAGGTAGACTGTGTGTCCAAACACCATGATAATTAATGAAAAGAATGAGGAATGTAACAGAATTCATCCTATTGGGCCTCACACAAAATCCACAACTGAAGAAACACTTATCCATTGTATGTTTCATGATCTATTTTATCACAATGGCAAGTAACATGCTTATCTCCATAATTATATTAATCAGCCCAGCCCTGGCTTCTCCCATGTATTTTTTCCTGTCCCATCTGTCCATTATAGATGCTTTCTACTCTTCCTGCATAGTTCCCAAAATGGTCTTTGACTTGATCTCTGAAAAGAGCACCATAGCCTTCAATAGCTGCATGACTCAGCTCTTTGCTGAACATGCTTTTGCTGCAGTTGAGGTCATCCTGCTACTTTCCATGGCCTATGATCGCTATGTGGCCTTTTGCAAGCCCTTGCACTATGTGACCACAATGAGCAGACCTGTGTGTGCTTTCCTTGTGATGGCTGCTGTGCTCTTAGGATTAATTCATGGAGGGGTACAGGTTCTATTTATTGCCCAGTTACCATTCTGTGGCCCCAATGTCATTGATCATTTCTTGTGTGATTTAATTCCACTCCTGGAGCTGGCTTGCACTGACACTCACACTCTGGGGCCCCTGATCACTGCCAACAGTGGGTCACTGTGTTTGTTCACTTTTTCTGTGCTTATTGTTTCCTATATCATCATCCTGCACTCCCTGAGGACATACAGTGCTGAAGGATGCCACAAAGCCCTTTCCACCTGCACCTGTCATGTCTTAGTTGTGCTCTTATTTTTTGTGCCTTGTTTATATCTTTACCTGAGACCCATGACTTCCTTTCCCATAGACAAAACTGTGAGTGTGTTTTTAACCCTACTAACACCTATGCTGAACCCTTTAATCTATACCCTCAGAAATGAAGAATTTAAAAAGGTTATGAAGAAGCTCTGGAATCAAATAATGAAAAAGAATATTTAGTAAACCTTGCAATTTATGCATTTAGAAATGACTACCTACTAATATTTTATGAGCATTTGTTCAGCATGTTGATTGAGTAACATGGGGATGCTCAGTTTTCCTGTCTGCATCAAATTTGTTCCTCTGACATATATGAAGAGTACATACTAGGGGAGAAAGGAGATTATTCAGCACAGGAATATATTTATATCAATCAAACTATGGTAATTAGCACTTCCATCTATTTAAATGTATGTCATGTCTTTGTGTTAGGAATCTCTATGCTCCTGTCTTCTAGTTTTGTCCAAAATATGGAATAAATTGATGCAAACTACAATCAAAGCAAATAAAACTCATTCCTACTAAATGTATTGTGATGCTCATCATTGAAACTTCTCCCAATCCACATCTTCCCCATCCCTTCTAGTATTTAGTGGCAACTCTTTTCCTATCAGTTTCTATCTGTTTTCCTTTAAACAAGAGAAAGAAAAAAAGTCTCTGAATATGTAAGCTTTTACAGGAAGCAGCAAATCATTTATGCATAAATTGTGTCATGGAAATGGATGATAAGTTTCACAAATATGGATTTTAGAAAAGAACCCAAAGCATGAATGTAATGTAATATGAAAAGAGTCTGAAAGAGCCAGGTGCCTTGACATCAGAGAGGAAAAGTTTAGGGCTAAAGATTCCTCATTCCTGAGTTTCAAGCAGTAATTAGCATCATAAATGTAAAGCAGCTTCTTCACCTCTCTATCTGATTCTTCATTAAGAAAGGTATTATCAATACATGCTTCCTTAAACACAGAGAATTAAATTATTTTATTTGAAAATAAGCATCAGTTGAAAAATTTTGTGAAAATTGGTCAAAATCTATAGAAGCTTGAAGGGTATCACCAACCCAAGAAGGATGTTGGGGGCAGCCATTTCCATCAAATGAATCAAAAAGTACTACTCCTGTCCTTTAGTAGCCATGATAAAGAAGGAGAAGACCTGTAATGGTTCACACACTGTCAACTTGAGGAGTACTGTTTAACAAAGTGCCTCAGCGGGGGACCAGAGTCTTTACTTTGCACACATCCTCATCTTATGTGAGAGGAGGTCATGGAAATGAAGTGAGTACTACACCTCCTCAGAGGGATACTCTGCTTACATATAAGGGAGGAAAAGAGACTTGCTCTCTCCTTCCTTTGCTCTTTCAGCTTTTGCCATCTTTTGCCACCTTCAAGTGTTGCCTCTGTGCCAGGAGTGCCTGATTTGTAGTGAGATGATTACAGACTGAAACTTCCAAAAACTGTGAGCTAAATAAACCTTTCTCTGCTTCATTTGGGGATCTAGCATTTTGTTCAAGCTATGAGAAAAAATTAACCAATATAGAAGTTGGTAACAGAGAAATAGGTTCATTGCTGTGACTGTACCTGACCATGTGGTTCAAGAGCATTTGGTAATGGCTTCTGGGAAAACTTTGGAAAGATTCACAGATGTAACTTAAAAGATTAGAGCTGTAATGCGGTAGGCTATTCTGCATTGTATATTCTGGTCAGAGCTCAGAAGACCAGAAGGCTGATAGAAAGACTGCAGTAAAGACCAAATGTTTCTGCACTGAAGGATCACATTGTCTGCTAGATTCTAGATGTGTTGTGTGACTCAGCACATATTTGTCTGTACTTTTCTCATGTCCATATTCTTTGGCTAGACTGAGATTAAGGGTGGTGACTAATGAGATAGAAGAAATTTCAAGGTAGTTGAATGTTGAGGCACTGGCATCACTGTTGTTGGGGTTTCTGAACCAGATGCATATTGTGAATCAAGAACCTAACAAGATGATTTAAATCATTATGAGTTTGGCAAGGCAGGAAGTTCCACTAAGTGGTGGACTATAATGTGGTGGACTATAATGACAGAGCTGAGGAAATCTCAATTGCTGAGAAGTGACAGGGGAATAGAAATAATGACCTGAAGACATCACAAAAAGCACCAAATCTTTACAATTTGCATCCTCAAAACTGCAAATAAGAAAGATTTTGCTTTGAGGAGAAAGCTGCAGAACTGCATATTCCAGAATGATAGCAACATAGAAAATTTGGTCCTCACAATTAGATTCAGAGTGCTCAGCAATCCGGGCAATAAACTTCTACAGCCAACACAGAAAAAGTACAGACTACATTTCCTGTGGAAAGCAGACCTTTTAACCATCCATGTCATGCTGACTTTAGGTATATTAAGAATGCAAGAGTTTCAGAGTTAGGAAAGCTTCCACCCTGACTTTGTAAGGCTTGGCAGGCCAGGTAGTGACAGGGTGATGTGTGAAGCTGTGAAGGGGAAGCTAAAGGTGCAGTGGAGACCCCAGATGGTTCTAAAAGCCAGGAACATGGATCATCTAAGGAAATCTGCAGGGAGTGAGCAACACAGAAAAATAGAGAGATTGAGGGAACTATAAACAAAGAAAGCACCACAGGGGTGGAGTCACACAAGCCTTTTGGAGCTCATAATTTTCAACAGATTATCTCAAATGCTGGCTGTGGAACTGCAGGACTTAATGTTTATCTTGCTAGATTTTGGGTTATTTTTATCCCAATCATTTTAATCCACTTATTTGTAACTTGTAGAATGAAAATATTTATCTTGTGCCATTGTATGTTGGAAGTGGTTAAATTTGTTTTCATTTGTAGAGACCCAAAGCTTGGGAGTTGAACTTGACAGCAAAGCTGAAAATGTTAGGAGTTTGGCAATCCTAGCATATGAACTAAATATCTTTTGCATAAAGTTATGTGGATGAGTCTTTGGGGGCAAAGGGAGAAATATTATATTATGTTTCTAATGTAATACAATATTGATAGACTTACTACTGTTTCTTAATGATTTTTCAACCTGTGTTATGGTTGTAATGTTCAGATTAAGTAATTATGTAAATAAGCATGTCTTTGTATCTGGGTACTGGCTTAAAGAACTATGACTGCTTGCCAGATTGACAAGGGTTGGATTTCAATGGTTGATACATTCTGTCATCTTGAGAAATGTAGAATCTTAATGAATTGACTCAGCATGAGGACACAATTCTCACTTTGAAAGCATTCTCATCCTCTGCAAGAGGAAGGCATAGAGATGTTGTGAGTGTTACCTATGTATGAGGGAGGTAAACTATTGAATTATAAGGGAGGATAAAAGGCTTTCTTTTCTCCTGTTTTGTGCTTGCTGCTTTTTTTTCTGTCACCTGGAAATGTTGTCCCTCTGCAGTGCCATCCTGCCTTGAAGCCAGCTGATTACAAACTGAACTCTCCACAGTGAGCTAAAAAACCTTTGCTCCCTTAATTTTGGAGGTTAGATAGGTTTTGTCCCCACAATGACAGAAAAGTAACCAAGGACAGACCTCTTTTTTGCCTGAAAATGTCATAAATGCTATCCATTTTTGAGCAGGAAGATCACAATAATGGGATC